>JAMZAV010008238.1:0-23889 GCA_024449915.1 Sweltsa coloradensis | reverse complement strand
CTTCAACACACACCCTGTAAGTTGTACAAGCTCTAATTCCCCTCCGCACACACACCCCCAACACCTTATTAATGAAACTTACAGCCGCCTGTGGGGGCGTATTTGGTTAGGGCGTAGGTCCGAGGAATACGGCACCAAGGGGACGTGGGTTCGAGTCCCGCATAAGGCATGGGTTTTTTGTAATTGTCCTTCACCCTTCATCTATCAACACTCATCTCTCGAATATGAAAATCGCAATTATAGCGTCTTAACTGGCCGAAATGAACCTAGATATCAAGGCCATTACACCTAATTTAAAAAAAATTAAACTTACCTTTTCAAGTCAATCGATCACTGTCTAGTCCATTTCCATAGCACATTACATTCACAACCAGATTCTAATACCGTCCGCGGTGGCACATGTGATTAGGGCGCTGGACTCAAGCGTTTGGCTCTCTGAGGACGTGGGTTCGAATCCTGCATACACATTATGCTTTTTAGTAACCAACCTTCAACGTTTTTTTGCACTCATCGTCTCGAATAGCGTTAGTGCATTATTTTGAGATTTAAAGGAACAGAACTCATCACTCTAACCCTAGCTTCACATACTACGACAATCGCACACGATTTAACACTAACAACTGTCGCGACTCACGATAAACCTAGCTGCACACACACTATGAACATAACACACGGTATAACACTAGACATCGTCGCGCTAGCCCTAGCTGCACGCCCGCGACCTCCCTCGACCGTGGAAGGTCCGTGACTCAGGCTACGAAGCCTCCTTGCCGGTGCATCAGTGAGTCATATGATGCACTACGCCCGGTAGAATGCACACTGCAGTGGCGATTGCAATACGCTCACTAGCAGTGGCGTACACCTTAGTGATCGGGAACCAAATAACCGAGGTTCGCATTTTGTATCAGGCATTAAATAATGTGACTGCAATCTTACTATTATAATATAGTTATATATCCAGTATATTTCGATACAATAGATATACAATATATACAAAACAAATACAATAAATAAAACATTTCATACTTTTTGGGGTATAGAGTTACATCCGTATAAAATAATACTATTTTACATATGTTACTATACATAAATATTTAATAAAATATAAATAATGAAATAAATATATAATAAAGGTATCAATATAATATCCATTTTATTGATAGTGTTGCGTTAATTGTGATGATGATTTCTGTTGCTAAACGCCTCATATTAATGCACTAAGGCTATTCGAGAAGATAGTGTTGATAGATGACGATAAAGGACGATTACAAAGAACATGCCTTGTGCGGGATCGAACCCACGTCCTCGTCGTGCATACACTTGGGACCAGCACCCTAATCGTAAGAGCCACCGCGGTACCATGAGTGACGTAAACGTTGAAACGTTCTGTGTAAACGTTAAACGTACGAGTGGCAGTATACGTTTGCAGTTTTAGCTGATACGATAATATGTTCTTGATAGAAGTCGACTGAATATAAATATCAGTAAATAATTAAAATTAAATTGTGACAATTCTTTGGAATAAAGCATGACAGCTTGCATGGTGACCATAGTCGTTTAAACGTAAGTTTTAAAAGTTTATTTAACGTTAATGTCATCACTACGTCAATACTTTATTAACATTGATGATGTCATTGTAAATCTAAATAAAATTATACCGCATGAGATGAAATTATGAGTGGTGATGGATGAGGAGAATTACAATCAACGATGCACTATACAGGATACGAACTGGCGCGCACTGGAGTCATACTATTCCAACCTGCGACCAGAGTGTGGGAGTCATCAGGTACAGATGTTTTGTTTTTGTTGGTTTCTTTGGATTAAGGACGCGTCAACCGTTAGGTCATAATGCACCACTCTAGCCTAGAGGATATGAGGAAATGGGGCCCATGCTGGTCAGAACCAGCCACGGGTAAGGGGAGGAAAGGGGGGTTCTCACGTCGCGGTCGTCATTGTCTTCGTCATCGTTCGTGGTGTCATTGTCGTCATCGTCGTCGAGGGGGCGTCAAAGGAAGGGGGCAATGTCCCCGAAGACGATTGCCAGAGATCGCCTCTATTTTCATGGAGAAAAATACTACCCTTCACACTAGCTGATGTTTGCGATGTGGACTTTTTCTCTTCAACCGCCTTTTACGATTAGCAGAGCCATGCTCTGGGACAATTCTACCCAGGACCCAGACGGGAGTTAATGGAAGGGGGTGGGGAGGTTTTTCGCGTTCGCGTTGTCATTGTCGTCGACGTGGTCGGGGAATTCGTCAAAGATAGCGGTCGTGTCGCCGACGACGACATCCAGAGCTCGCCTCCAGGTACAGGGAGTACTTAACTTGCTTTCACCGACAGTGTTGGCTCGAACGCTAAGCGCTTGTCTCTGATTCGGTAGGTACGGGCTCGAATCCCGTCGAGACCGGCAATCCTGACTGAAGGTTTTTTCCGAGGTTTTCCTCAGTCGTTAATGCGAATGCAAGGGATTGAGTCCTCTTAAATAGCCCTCGGACATCCCATCACAATTGTCCTATCAGCAATATACCTAGTTAGTTACCTATAGAGGGTCACACCGGTTTTATCTGATGTGTGTACCCTACAGCGGGCATCCTACAAAAAAATATTTATTTAATTGATTTCCTCCAAGCTGATGCTAGAAACTCTTATGAACATATAACGACGTCGTGAGAAATTAGGCGCTTCAACAGTTTAGGTCATACTGCGCCGCCTGTGATATTAAACTAAATGAAGTGAGTTTATGGTGTGTTTGATGATTGAATTTTTTTCTTACCTTAAAACAGGAAAACATCATGGCGATGATTGTGTAGAAATTGAAAAAAGAAAGGTGATTTTTTGAATAAAAATAAATATATATAGCCTCAGAGAAATGTGTGTAATTCGAATTTAGTTTTGTAACAGATCATTTCCTGGCCTGGGCCGGATGTATGTGGCTTTCCTTGGGTGGCCCAGGGGGTGCAATCTTGAGGGGGAGAGTTAGCGCCGCCAACACATATAGGGCACGCCAGTCTTTTGCTAGCTACCGCTAGGTTCCGATCTGTTGAGCTTCCAAAGTATTGTTAATTGTATTGTTGAAGTGTGAATTAGTATTCTTCTAATAAAACCAAATTATCTCCGGATAATAGAGTATAGTTTTCAATTCAAACCTTCTTACTCCCCGCCAGGCGTGTGAGAGGGTTTAGTTTTATAAATCAATAACTATAAATGAGAAATTTTTAAATTTTGTCGCCGTTATCGTATTATGATAGAAGTTCTTCATATAATTAGGAACGACTAAATTGCGTACGCAAACCATCATATTTGGTACACATGATCTAGGCTACTCCTATATTAATATTAATATTTAATAATTTTCTAGTTCATAAACGTTACAAAATAACATCTGACGACAACGTGAGAAACTAGGGTGCGTCAACCGTGTAGGTTGCTTCGAGCGGCGGATTATATCGATCATTAATAATTGTTTAAATCTGTTATTGCATAATATATTGTGAGTTTAACATATTTGATATAAAATAAGTAGAAAATGTAATGATTACAGTACCGAGTCTTATTCGAATGTTTGTGTTTAGGGGAGGGGGGGGCAAAACGGGGTCATGGGGCAAAACGGGGTCATCCGTTTTTCTCCTTCAAGGAGGTGCTGCACTCTAGCGTCGAACACCAGAACTTCTTCAACAAGCCTCGGTGATCACTGGGCAAGCAAAAAATATTTAACTTTTGCACTACTACCAACATTGGGAAGTGATTTGTTGATATGACACTTGTAGTTATTTATTTCACAACATTTCAAGGTGAGTTTTTTCTTATCTACTACTTGTTTAATCCAAATATTTTGTTTTCTTGTATTTGTGTATGGATATAGCTGTTATTATGCCCAATTGGATTTACCTTAAACGTAATATGCATGCTACTTTTGATAGTAAATTATAAATTTGTCTGTTGGGGCAAAACGGTGGGGGCAAAATGGGGACGGCTTTTAACCTTACTTTTGTAGTAATAATTTGTATCTTTATATTTTCTAGTCTCACAATGGTCAGGACCTATAAAAGAACCACAAATAGGCAGAATTGGTCAATAGATGACATGAGCCAAGCAATTCAAGCTGTAATAAATGGACTTATGGGAACAAGGAAGCTGCTGCACAACATAATGTTCCCCAGACGACTTTGGAACGGAGAGTCCTAAAGTACCGAGGGAATCTTGATCTGAATATAGCTTCTGAAAAAGGTAGGCATGCATTATATTGTTGTTTTAAAAAACCATTAGGTCCTAGCCCTAGCACCACTAAGCTCAGGACTGACAGTTGGCATAAGCGTAGGTCCAAGGTCTAGGCCTAGGCCCTATGTGGTTTAGGGTAGGCCTAGGCTCTAAGCCTAATTGTGAGATTGGTGGTAAGGTGTATGGCCTAGCTATGGCAATAAGCTTTGCTGAGAGTAGGCCCTAGATTCAGGCCTACATTTAGTCCAGTGCTTAGTAGGCCTACATTATTATTATTGTAGGCCTAGGACTGTGGTAGGCCCAAACTAAAATGTTTGTATTTTTCATTTAGGGCTTGGCCACTTCAAACGTGTTTTCACGGAGGAACAAGAAGACCAACTTGTCGAATACATAAAGTCAATGGAGCTACGTTTATTTGGGCTCACTACACAAGACTTGCGGAAACTTGCCTACCAGTTGGCAAAAAAAAACAACATTGCTTCATCATTCGATGATGAACTGGAAGAGGCTGGTATAGAGTGGCAGAAGGGTTTTTTGAAACGTCATCCAGATTTGTCTCTACGAAGTCCTGAACCGACTTCCGCTGCCCGAGCCATGGGATTTAACCGCATCTCAGTAGGTAAATTTTTTGACCTTTTAATATCTGTGATAGACAAACATGCACTCACTTCAGAGAGAAATTTCAACGTAGATGAGACTGGCGTAACATCTGTTGCAAAGAGTCATTCCAAAATTATCGCACAAAGAGGACGGAGACAGGGAGGAGTTCTTACGTCTGCTGAGAGGGGACAGACTGTGACTGCAGAAATCTGCTTTAGTGCAGCTGGAACGTACATGCCACCGATGCTTATTTTTCCTCGGTCAAGACTCAAGCCAGAACTGATGGACGGGCCTCCACCAGGGTCATGGGGTGTTGCTCACCCATCAGGATGGATGCAGATGGATATTTTCAAAGACTGGTTTAAAAAGTTCATAGTCTGGTCAAGGGCCACACCCACTGCACCTGTACTTCTCCTACTTGATGGACATGCTACACATACACGTAGTATCGAAGTAATCGAGTTGGCACGTGAACATGGAGTAATTCTCTTATGTTTCCCCCCTCATTGTACCCACCGGCTTCAGCCATTAGATGTCAGTTTTATGAAGCCTTTAAGTACCTACTACTCTGCTGAAGTAAAACGTTGGCTCCGAGATCACCCAGGACGTGTCGTAAATCAATATCAGATTGCTCAATTGTTTGGAGAGGCATTTTTGAAAGCAGCGACAATGCCTACTGCAATAAACGGTTTCAGAAGGACTGGAATTTGGCCAGCAAATCCAGACAATTTTCCAGATTCAGATTATTTGGCTGCAGATACAACTGATAGGCCACTTGCAGCCCATCAGGAAAATGATGTTTATGATTTTGACAGTGTTGAAGATGAAGACGACGTTGAAATTCCAGATGGTGTTGAAGATCCAGATGGTGTTGAAGATGAAGACTATGATGGAGTTCCAGACGGTGTTAAAGATACAAACGGTTTTCTGTCACAAGATGAAGAAAAAGTTGATGAGAACCCCATTCCAGGCTTTGACATAAACTATGAACCTATTCCAGGGTGTTCGAAGTCTAGTAGGCCTAAGGCTGTTCCTACTCGTAGTTCTTCACAAAACACAAAAGGTTTTACCGTATCTCCGAAAGACATCAATCCAATCCCGAAGGCCGAGCCAAAAGTGAAAACTAACAATCGTCGTAAGGGGAAAACTGTCATTTTAACCGAATCCCCGTATCGCAACGAACTAGTCAAGAGTTTAAATGACAAAACAAAGAAAATTGATGCTGCGAAAACTAAAATTGTGAAACGAAAGCTCAATTTGACACTGAAGCCTAAACAACCGACCGCAAAGAAAGCAAGGGCAAGTATGAAGATGTCATCGAAGCAACACAACCAAAAAAAGAAATCAGGCGATGAAGCAGATGTCGAGTGCCTCTACTGCGCCGAGCTGTATTCCATATCTTCGGAAGAGTGGATTTGCTGTTCAACGTGCGCATCATGGGCCCATTGCTCATGTGCTGGAGTCGAGAAACATGAAACACAATTTGTTTGTGAACTATGTCATGAATAATTGTAAAAATAAACAAAAAAAACATACCCCATTTTGCCCCAGGCCCAACCCCATTTTGCCCCGGGGTTGGGGCAAAACGGGGTAAATACCATGTTTTTTAAAATAAATCATAACTTTTTTGATATTTAATATTTTTCACTTTTTTTTTAATGGTTTACTAACATTGTAAAGAAGTTATAATACAAAAAGCATATTCCAAACCCGAATTTTGACTTTTCCACATCATTTTAAAGCTTAAGGTCCCCGTATTGCCCCCCTCCCCTAAATCGTATTAGGGCGCTTCAATCAACGGTAGGTAAATATGCCCCACTCCATCCTACTGCTGTAGGTTTTAAGTGTCACACGTTGCCGGCCGGAGCTTGCCTCCAGTTTCTGGGAATAATACAGTCCCATCAAAAAAGCTGATGTTTGCAAGATGGACTGTGCCTCTTTATTCGCCATCTACTATTAACAGAGGAATGCTCTCCGCCTAATTTTACCCCGGGGCCAGACCGGAAAGGCCGTAGATAGGCCGATATATAAATGACAAAGTTTATTTAAATTACGGGCGCGTCAACCGTGTGGTCATAAGCGCCACTCAAGCCCACTCTGCCAGAAGACCACTAGACCACCACTGAGCCAATACCCCGGGCCTAGACGTGAGATTCGTTTAGTGAACATTGTTTTACAGAATGGCGCAAGATACATATTCATCTTGCCAGTCTGGCAGGACCAAGTGAATAAAAAAAAAATTACGGATGAAACTAGGGCGCTTCAACCGGAATGGTCATATTGCGCCGCCTGTGGAATGATTGAATAAATGAATGAATAAAAGTTTTAAATTTGACTTTGTTAAATGTTTGATTTTTATATTGATTTCAGAGTGTGTAAATGTAAATAAAATGATTAACATGATTGAAATTGACGTGAAATTTAGGGCTTAAAACGTTAGGTCATATTGCGCCGCCTGTGAATAAAAAGTAAATTAAAGAGTTAATTTGCAGGTATGTTTGATGATTAGATGTTTTCAAGTGATAAATAACAAAATAATTTGGAAGATGAAAAAATTAATAGCAAAATAAAAGAAATGATGAAAATGAAATAAGAAAGAAAAAATTTGTGTATGAGTTAATTAAGTTGTTAAATAGATACTTTGGATGAAAAATTTGGAAAATTTTTGTCGCCGTATCATGTGATAGAATTTCTTCATATGATTGGAAAAGATCAAATTGCATGCGCAAGGCGCATATTGGTACATTCTGCTAGCATATGATGTACGTTAAAGTACATCACTGTTGCACAAAATGGGAATAACCTTTTCTTTTGGTTTTAAGAGATTCCGTGTTAGCGTTGTGCCTATACGAAGTCTAGACAATACCCCCTCTCTTACGTGAGAGTCGAGACGTAGGTGGACGAATTTGTTAGTCAATGTGGCTCACACTCCCAAATTTTTGTTATTTTACACATCCCAGATGCTTGTCGAAATCCAACAATGTTTGCTTGAATCCACTCTTGACTTTGGGAACGGAACTAGATTGAAATCAAAGGGTCGCGACGCTGGGAAGCTTCCTTAGCAGCCCTATCGGGTGTTCATTTCCCTCATGCCACGGTCCGTATCCACCCCAAACTCAAATTATATAACCCTAGAGGTTAGTTTTCTAAATTTAAAATTTTGGATGTCTTGAAACCAATGATGACTTGAATACATGAGTTCTATAGCTTAAGTAATTTTAAACTATCTGAACACAAAGGTATTCTCCACAACGACAGCGTGAATGATTAAGACTTCACGGAATGGCGATAACTCTGCAGTGAAAACTAAACACACGTCGCTTAGCCTAAAAACGTTCATTTAAGGTGAGCAATAAAGCACTTCCAACCTTGTTTTTCAATTTGGAGCCATCTGTGATACCAAAGTAAGCCTTTGTGTTCATGGCAAATCTCTCTAAAGTTAATTTTGAATAAAACTATCGCAATAGAGTTTTTTCAAAACGACAAAGGTCAATATAATAATCGGCTCTGGTGTTAACCAGGGGGGGTTATTGCTAATACAAAATTAAAAACTTTTGGCAGATGAATTCTATAAGATTAAACAAAGTTTACATTTTAAAATCCTCGAAGAGATCCCCTTGGTTTGGTTATCAAAGTGTCTGACATATGTCGTGTTAAAAACATTCCGATTTGCTGGATTGGTTGGCATAGCTTTAAATTTTCTTTACATACTACCCATCAAGAGGTTCTCCGTTCTGCCAAGGAGGACACACCGGGATCGGCATACAAGCTGACTACCGGTTTTATTCAAATGCACCAAGAGCAATACGAAGCCCAAAAATTTGTAGACAGTGTTAGAAGTTTAAGGTTTGTGTAATGCGAGAGTATACGAAATCCATATCCATCTTGAGCAAACTGGATCCGTAAATTCTCAACATGCAATCTATCTGCCCCCACGTGTATTACTGAGAACTTTCAATAGGTTTGATTTTTCACATGCATTTTTTGCGTACTCAAACGTGTAATGATAATAAAGTATTCCTCGTTTTTGTTATCGGAACACTTCTGTAGATGTTCTTTTTTTTTTCACAGTTAAGAAGAACACATTATAATACAATAAAAATAAATAATAAAGTATTTTAGTTTTATATGGATTAAAGGGCCGTCCACCGTTAGTCTATCCTTCCATTCGTATGGGAAGAGGCGACGACGACAGTTGAGAACTAGGGCGCTTCAACCGGTTAGTCATATTGCGCCGCCTGTGAATAAATGAAATGAGAAGATGATGCAGGTATGTTTGATGATTATTGTTTTCTAATGTATAAATACAAATAATTGATGATGAAGAAAGTATACAAATAAAGTTAGTATGAAAATAAAATAAAGAAAAGAAAAATGTGTAAGATTGAATTAATTTTTTAATAGTTTTACAAGGGATGAGAAATTAAAAGTTTGTCCCGTTATCATAGATAAAGTTCTTCATATGTTTGGGGAAAGGATCAAATTGCGTGCGCAAATGCATCATATTTGGCACTTCTGCTAGCATATGATGCACGGTATAAAGGTACATCACATGTGTCACATATGGAAAAAACCTTTTCTTGGTTGGGAGATATCCGTGTGTAAGGCGTTATGGCCTATACGAATTCTAGACATACCACCTCTTCTCTACTTGAGAGTCGAGACGTAGGTGGAAAATTTTGTTAGTCAATGTGGGCATCACACTATGCAATTGTTATTTTGAAACACATCCCACATGCTTGTCGCAAATCCAAAAATCTTTGTTTGTATCCACTTTTGACATCTGGAACGGAACTAGTTTTGAATCACTTTCGCGACGCTGGAAGTTTTCCTACCCCCGATCAGCTTTCATTTCCCTCTTGCCACGGGGTCAGGAAATCCAGCAAAACTCTATTATAACCCTTGAGGTTAGTTTTTCTAAAAAATTGGATGTCTTGTACCAAATATGACTTGAATACATGATTTTATACTTGAAGTAAACTTAAGCTATCTAACACAAAAGGTATTCTCCCCCAACGACAGCTTTAGAAATGTATTTAAGAGCTTCAGGGAGGCGAATAACTCTGCAGAAAAAAACAAACAAAACGCGTTACCCTGAAACGTCAGTTAAGGTGGGGGCAATAAAGCATTTCCCAACTTTTTGTCAATTTGGAGCCATCTGTGATACCAAGAAAACCCTTTTGATGTTCATGGCAAATTTTTCCCGAAAGTTAATTTTGAATACACTATCCAGTAAGTTTTTATAAAAACGAAAAAGGGTTCAATTAATAATCGGCTCTGTGTAAACCGGGCGGGTTATTGTAAATACAAATTAAAAAACTTTTGGCAGATGAAATCCTATAATATAAACAAAATTTTACATCTTAACCCCTTTGGAGAGATCCCTTGGTTTGTTACAAAGTGTCTGACATATTCGTTAAAACATTCCGATTTGCTGGATGGTTGGCATAGCTTTAATTTTCATTACATACGTACCCTCAGAGGTTTCTCCGTTCTGCTAAGGAGGACACACCGACTCGGCATACAAGCTGACTACCGGCTTGTTCAAAATGCACCAGAGCATACGAAGACCCAAGGGGAAACAGTGTCTAGAAGTTTAAGGGTTTTTACTTGCTGAAAGTATCGAAACATCATAGTCCACCCTTGGAGCAAACTAGAGATCCGAAATTTCCTCAACATGAAAAGCCTATCTGCCCCACGATGTATTACTGAGAACTTTAAATAGGTTGATTTTCAACATGCATATTTTTGCGTAACTCAAGAACGTGGTGCTTTCCAATTTATCTTTTTGTACAAACACCATGCCGAGAAGACGGACATTTGTTTTAAATAGAAGTTCTACATTGTTAAACGATAAAATTGTGGGTCATTTTGGATTCCTTGAAGACGGGAAAAGTGAATGCACTGAGTTTTTGGGTCTTTCTGGTCAGAACAGCCATCGCGGGTTCATCGTCTTTGTCACAGTTTTTGTTGTCATAATTCATCTCCGTCTTTTTTGGTTCATTTAGATTAAGGACGCGTCAACCGTTAGGTCATATAAGGCACCTCTCTAGCCTAAGGGATATAAGGTGGGGACCAATCTGGTCAGAACCAGCCACGGGTAAAGGGGAAGGAAAGGGGTTCTTACGTCACGGTCGTCATTGTCTTTGTCACCGTTCGCAATGTCATTGTCTACATCGTCGTCGAGGGGTCGTTAAGCGAAGGGGTCTTTGTCGTCGGCGCGGTAGTCATGTGAAGAAGGACAGTTCTCCGACGATTGCTATTAGAGCTCGCCTGGGAAAAAGGGGGTTTCTCACGACAGGGTCGTCATCCTCTTTGTCCTTGTAATGTTTTTTTGGTTTAAGAGCATAAAAACCGTTCGGTCATAATGCGCTTCTCTAGCCTAGGTGATATGGGGAGGAAAATCCCGTGCTGGTCAGAACCAGCCTTCGCGGGTCGGGGGATTTCTCACGTTATCATCGTCTTTGTCATGGTTTTTTTTTTTTTACATAATTCGTTTGTCGTCGTCAGGGCGGTCATCATGGTAAATGGGAGAATTACTCGAAGAAGACTGCCAGAACTGGCCTCTAGTTGAGGAGAGTAATATACTCCCCTACATACTAGTTGATTTATTCAAAATAAGCTTTTTCTCTTTCCTCGCCTTTTACGATAGACAGTGTAGAGCTATTGGTCAAATTCTTTCCCCGGGCCCAGACGGGAGGGGGGTGGAGGGTTGAATATTGGAAGCTACATTTATGTCATAATGCGCTCCACTCTAGCCTATAGGGTCAGAACAAAGCCACGGGTTTGGGGAGGAAAGGGGAGTTTCTCACGTGAAGGTCGTCAGGGCGGTCGTCATGGTAAGGGGGAGGCATCCCCGACTACGAACGCCAGAGCTCGCCTGAAGTTTCTGGAAATGAAAAACTCTCTTACATACAAGCTGATGTTTGCTAGATAGACTTTTCCTTTTAAATTGCCTTTTACGATTAGCATTATTCCACCCCGGGCCCAGACGGGGCTCTAGCGGCTAGCCTAGAGGGGATGTGAGAGGACACCACCGTGCTGGACAGAACCAGCCACGGGTAGGGGGATGAAATTGGGGGGAGGTTCTCACGTCGCTGTCATGTCTTAGTTGTCTTTTAGTTTTCTTTAGTTGCCTTCTCTCATTCTAGCAGGTGAAACCATCACCGAGTTGCACCCTTTCCCCAAACTGAGTTCTTTCTGTATCAAGACGCACACGCCAACTAAGAGGTTGTAGACACCTCGGTTGCTGGCAGAGCGATGCTGGATATCTTCTCCCGGGTCCTAGGCTGGTTCACAGAGCCACGTCCCAAAGATTCTCTGTGCGAAAGAGACTCATAATGTATAAGAACACGAGCTCTGTAGATTCCTTCATTTGAATACAAGTTTATTTATAAAATCTGTTTCCCTTCAAATGCCATAGCTCTTATGAACACTCAAGCCTGAAGTGAAGCTCCTAACAGAAACAAAAGCAACACTGACATCGTTGTTGGACCACCGCCTTTTGTTCACAACGTAAACAACACGATTCTAGAAAGGCACGGCCTCTTAGATAAATATGTTTAAAACAATGACATGAATAAGCCTTGCGTAGCAAAGCGCTAGACGCTCAGTCTCCTTTCCTTCTCTGAGCGCTTCATACCGTTTGGAAGCCATCATGAAAGGAGAAATGCGGGGAAATGCCACATAGATACTCAGCTAGTTGGCTAATCTGACGATTTAAGTGGCTGTGGATGTGTGTTTGCTGTTGAGCGGATGGGCGAAGAACGCCGTATGTATGTATTTATGTACAAATTTACGTAAATAAAGTAAAATTATAAAATAAATTCTTATTTTAAGACTACCCACTCAGTCATATAACT
Organism: Sweltsa coloradensis; assembly: GCA_024449915.1. Classification (NCBI taxonomy): domain Eukaryota; kingdom Metazoa; phylum Arthropoda; class Insecta; order Plecoptera; family Chloroperlidae; genus Sweltsa; species Sweltsa coloradensis. The sequence goes on along the minus strand of JAMZAV010008238.1, from coordinate 11,206 downwards.
GGTTTTCAGTACTTGAGACGGCTGTTTTTCCCTTTCATGATGGCTTCTTATTGGCACGCTCCCCACGGCCACACTGCGTGTCTAGCGCTTAATACTATAGTCCGGGGTCTATCCAAGTTGACCTAGGACCAAATTGCAACAGAAGCGAATTTGGTATCATTGGATTCAGAAAAAAAACTAAATAACCCATTAAGATACCCCTGAAATCCCCATGGGGTGGGTGGGTTCTGCCAGGTGCCTAATTCAGAGGAGTTAAAAAAGCGATTTTGATCATTTTTCATCCCATTTTTAACTCAGAAGGAATGATCGCATCCCAACAAAAATTAGCGTAGATTGTTAAGTACCTAAATAGCTCTGATTATAACGTATTCAAAGTTCATTTCACGTTTCATGGCGGCTGGAAAACATCCTGAAAACCCACAAAACGTTTTTTTTTTTACGAGGTACCTGAGTGTATAGTACCTTATAGCGGGCACCTAGGTAATAGGTTTTGCGAAATAAAATCTTACCCTAGACAACCTCAATGCCTACTACTTATGGGAAGGAAATTTGGTGGAAATAACATATCCAAGGGCTATATTATGGGGCTTAATCTGATATTTTACAGAATATATTTAAGGAAATCCACGAATAAAATCTTCAGTAAGGATTTTAAAGAGTGGGTTTTGATCCAGGTACTTCCCAAAATATAGTCTCTATGCGTAGTACGTGAGAAACCTCTATCGGCGAATTACATTATTGCGTAACATGATTTGAGTGCGCCTAAACGTAAGTAAACATATTTTTGACTACATACTCGTAGGTTCATGGCCTTTAGATTGTAATAATAACCTTTTTTGCCATGATTGATTTAAACCGTATCAAGTGTGGCATATTTACTAATAATTTACAACAATGAGACAATCATCAAACATTATTGTGCCAATAGAAAAACGTTTACCAAATTATATTTAAAAAATACAAAATTTGACCTTCATTGACCTCTGCTGGCCACAAAATTAATTTTAAAAATTGAAATATTTTTTATTCGAAAGAACCTTAAAAAAGCTTTGATTACATACCATGGATACTAAGTTTCAAAAATGCACTTTTTTTAAATTCAATTTTATTACATTTTCATTTAGGGGATGATTAGACCCACCCACCCTAAAGGGATTTTAGGGGTTTCTTTATAGGTTATTTAGTTTTGTTTTCTGAATCCAATGATACCAAATTCGCTTCTGTTGCAATTTGTCCTAGGTTCGGCCTCAAATTTGCGTATAGACCCTGGACTACTATGTATGTCATTGGTTTACAAAATAACACATTATAGATACCAAATTTACAATTTTTGGGGGAAAAGAACTTACATCACTGTAAAAAAGTTGGTTATTTTTACCAACTTACGAAATGTGCAAAATTACAAAAAGTACTAAACTAACAAATTTTACATTTATACAATATGGAATTTCACCTTGCACATTCCACAACTAATGAAGCGCACATATTACACTTTACTATGTAGGGAATTCAACTTTTATATACTAATAACGGGGTATTTTTTTGGTTTATTTGGATTAAGGACGAGTCAACTGTTAGGTCATAATGCACCACTCTAGTCAAGGAGATATGGGGAAGAGGGGCTATGCTGGTCAGAACCAGCCATGGGTAAGTGGAGGAAAGGGGGTTCTCACGTCGCAAAAATCAACGGGACATATAAATGTATTATAATATACTTTGCATAGACTAGTGTAGGTGTCATTGATTATATGGACGATATGAATTAATCAATGTTTTGTTTTTGTTATTATGTAATATTGAATGTAGTTTATTTGTTTTAAAGGCTCGCTAACCGTTGGTTTGTAAAAGAAATAAATGAATACATAAATAAATAAATAAATAAATCCGTATTTAGAGTCTACCCACTCAGACGCATAACTGATTTTCAGTGGGGACATTAAATTTAAAGCAGACCAAGCCAACAGTGTAGGCGCGGACACCATCGACGAATAATGACGACAACGTGAGAAACTAGGGCGCTTCAACCGGTTAGGTCATATTGTGCCGCCTGTGATATTGAAAGTTGATGAGATGAATTAATGGTGTGTTCAATGATTATAGTGTTTTATAAGTGTATAATTAACAAAATAAAATGATTAAAGTTATAGCAAAACAAAAGTTATGTATGTGAATGAAAATAAATAAATTAAAGAAATGAGTATGATGTGAATTTCATTTTGCTAACTAGATTAGGTACTTTGGTTGAGAAATTTAGAAAGTTTGTCGCCGTTATCATTGTGATACAAGTTCTTCATATGATTGGGGGAGATCAAATTGCGTGCGCAAGGCATCAAATTTGGTATATTCTGCTAGCATATTCTATACATTCTATTAAAAGCAAAACAATCTAGACTGAATTATCTGTTATTATTTAAAAATTTAATTATGCAAGAAGTATATAACAAACAATTGAAAGTAATAAATAAAATAAAATATTTGGCCCTCCTGAACTTAACATAATACGTTTGTGTAATACATTATGATACCAATTCAGAAAGTATCCCAAAATGAACTTTTCTCGCTGTTGTTGTCAAGGGAAGGGGGAGGTGTCCCCGACGACGGTAACCAGAGCTCGCCTCTAGTTTCGGGAGTAACATACTCCGCTCTTACTAGCTGATGTTTGCGAGGTGGACTTTTTCTCTTGAATCGCGTTTCGATTACCTAAGTGGCAAATCCTCTTATTATATTTGTTACGAAATTGTCATGCAACGTTTCCAAGCCCGCCAAAAAGGGTTTATGATCAAAAAAAATCTTTTTATTAAATTACTTTTTCGATTAATTTTTTTTGTTCTTAATGATCTTAGACCAATTTTGGCGGCGGGCTTTTAAATGTTGCATTGAAGTTTTTTATAAAATGTAGATACGAGGTCTTGCCACTTTTTTTTTACGATTAGCAGAGCCATGATCTGGACCAATTTTTCCCCCGGGACCAAGGGAAAAGGATTAGAGAGAAGGAAGAAATTTTTTCAACTTCGACGATATTTTTGTGGAGGCGCCGGCCCAAAAAAAGGTTACCAAAAGAATAGTATTATTTTAAATTTCAATAACTTAAATTGAATTGTTTTTACGCGAATTAAAGTGGGTTCAGTAAACTACTTGGGATGAGAAACTTAGTCAGTCTAAAGGTGCATCACATGTGTCACATCTAAGACCAACCTTTCCTCTGGGATAGAGATATTCGTGATTTAATTAAAAAACGACTTGAGGAACAAAGGGCGCTTCAACTGGTTAGGTCATATTGCGCCGCCTGTGATGTTAAAAAAGTTGATGAGATGAGTTAAGCACATCGATTTCCTGACGTTCACATTCTCTATTAGATTCATTAGGTTTAAGGGCGCGTCAACCGTTTTGGTCGAATTTTTGGTCAGAACCAGTCAGTGAAGATGGTGTTGTACTCAACGTTAGAAAACTAGGGCACTTCAACCGCTTTGGCCATATTGCTTTTACGTGTTAAAATTGTTAGTTAATAAAATGTGTTTGATAATTATAGTTTTTTCTAAGTTTACAAAAGTACGCAAAAAATTAAATAATTTTGAAAAAAAAAGTTAAAAGAGTTTGGGAGCATCAACCGTTAGATCAATAATGGGTCACTCTAGCCTCGGAGAAATTGGGAGGAAAATCCCGTACTGGTCAGAAACAGCCACGGTTAGGTATTGAAAAGGAGGTTCTCATTTCGTGGTCGTCAGGTATAGCTCGTTTTGTCATGGTCGTCGTCGTCGTCGTCGGAAAGGTCGTCCAGGGATTGGGGAAGGGTTCACGACGACGATTGCCAGAGCTCGCCTATAGTTTCAGCGAGTACATATAATAGATGTTTGCAATAGGCCTTATCTCTTTCTTCGCCTTTTATGACTAGCGGTTATTGTTTATTTGGATTGAGGGCGCGTCAACCGTGAGATTACAATGCGCCACTCTAGTCTATAGAGCGTATGTAAAGATCAGACCCGTGCTGGTCAGAACCAGCTACGGACATGGTGAGGAGTGGGGTGGGGGGCGATCCCACGTCGTGGTCGTCATCGTCTTTGTTATCGTTCGTGTTGTCAAAATCGTCTTCGTCGGGAGGTCGTCACGGGTCCCCGACGACGATTGCCAGAGCTCGCCTCTAGTTGCGGGCAGTTACATACTCCCCTACATACAAGCTGATTTTTGCGAGAAGGGCTTTACTTCTTATCTGTCATACGACAAAAGAGATATTTTTGAAGATTTGGTACTGGCAAGTGACTTTTTAACTATACATCACGTAAACGGGGCAGGATCAAAAACAAATTTTGTTTACAACAATTCCAATTTCCAAAAAATAAGTTACAACTCCTTAAGATATCAGACTAGTGACTAATTGTTTTGCATTTTTTTAACTTACTTTTGGACTTTGGCTTTTAGTATTAGCAGTTGTAGTTTATTTGGAATCAAGGGCTCGTCAACGTTTGGTCTTAATGCGCTACTCTAGCCTAGGGGTCATGGGGAGAGGGGACCCATGCTGGTCAGAACTAGCTACGGGTAAGGGGAGAAATGGGGGGGGAGGCGGCGGGGGTTCTCACGTTGCGGTCGTCATCGTCTTTTTCATCGTTCGTGTTGTCAATTGGTCGTCATCGTCGGGGAGATCGTCAAGGGAATGGGGCTAAGTCTCTGACTACGATTGCCAGAGTGCGTCGCTATACTAGCTGATGTTCGCGAGATGGACATTTTTCTTGAATCGCTTTTTACGATAAGCAGAGCCATGCTCTGGGCCCAACTCTACCCCGGGCCCAGACGGGGTCCATCCAGTAATGGCCAGGGTGGTTTTAATTTCAGTCATATACAGATTTCTATTGTTCTTTTACTTTAAATCAGATTTTAAGTTCCCTATGGACACCTGTAAGGACACAAGGCTCAAAGTGGCGGGTGCCTTAAAAGTTCCAAATTTTAACAACAAGTATGGCCTACTTTTCTTTCTCTTTTTTATTTTTCTGTTTTGTGAACGTTCCGATTTTTGTTACTGTTGAACTTACATCATTACTTCCTTAAATACTTCCCACAGCTATGCCATGTTCTGGCTTTGTGGGCTCTATGAGTCATTCCTTATTGTGTATGTGTGATGTATATCTTTTACAAAATAAATAAATAGAATATAAAAAAAATAAAAAATGTTGTAGTGAGAGGCCCGTGCTGGTCAGAACCAGCCTCAGGCGGGTAGGTTTGTGGAAATATAGTTTATTTGATTTGGTTCAAGTTTGCGTCAACCGTGAGGTATTAATGCTCAACTCTAGCCTAGGTAATCCTGTCAAATAAGATCGTATATTGACGCTTGGAGGAAAAAATTGCGATGTCGCTGAATTTTTGCAGAGACCTTCCTTATATAATACTTAACAACATATAAAAACTCCCCTACAATCGGACTGGAGCTTCGGCCGCCATATTGGAAAATGGCGGCCAAAAGGTGTTTGTTATCGAATATCTCCAAATTCATTTGAGATAGACAAAATATCTCAATGGTAAAAATAATCCCCATTAAATTCCCTACAAAACAGATGTCTTCTATAGTTTTGGTAGGGGCAACGGTTACGTCACAAATTCGTGGTTTAAATGTTGCTCATTGGAGTACCAGCTTATTTACACATTTTCACGCCCAGCATAGAACAATGCCCAGTAAATCTGTTAGAAATCGATTTAAACTCAAAAGGACTTTTTAACGTGGTTCATGAAAGCTTCCATTAGTATTTAAAAAAATCAGGTCTGCGAAATAGAATTTTGCATTTACCCGGAATTTGGGTTTTTCCATTGTTGGAATTTCCTAAAAAATGCCCTTTTTGACTGTCCATTATTAAGCACTAAATAGCATTGGAGGAAAAATTCTTTCTACGCACATTGAAATGACTCAAATAATGATCCGATTACAACCAAAGTTTAAATCCAATATGGCTGCTAATTCCTAATATCCACAACATCAAAGTGAATTATGTAACAAAAAGAGTGTAAAAACAGCACGAAAACAGTATTCATATTGTGAATATTAGGAATTAGCAGCTATATTGGATTTAAACTTTGGTTGTAATCGAATCATTATTTAAGTCATTTCAATGTGCGTAGAAAGAATTTTTCCTCCATTGCTATTTAGTGCTTAATAATGGACAGTAAAATATGGCATTTTTTAGGAAATGCCAACAATGGAAAAACCCAAATTCCGGGTAAATGCAAAATCCGATTTCGCAGAACTGATTTTTTTAAATACTAATGGAAGCTTTCATGAACCCCGTACAAAAGTCCTTTTGTATTTAAATCGATTTCTTACGGATTTACCGGGCATTATTTGATGCTGGGCGTGAAAATTTGGAAATAAGTTGGTACTCCAATAAGCAACATATAAACCACGATTTTGTGACGTAACCGTTGCCCCTACCAAAATTATAGAAGACCCCTGTTTTGTAGGGAAATAAATGGGGAATATTTCTGCCATTGAGATATTTTGTCTATCTCAAACAAATTTGGAGATATTCGATAACAAACACTTTTTGGCCGCCATTTTCCAATATGGCGGCCGAAGCTCCAGTCCGACTGTAGGGGAGTTTTAGTATGTTGATAAGTATCATTTAAGGAAGGTCTCTGCAAAAATTCAGCGACATCGCAATTTTTTCCTCCAAAAATTCTTATTTGACAGGATTATAGGGGATATGGGGAGGAAATTCCCATGCTGGTCAGAACCAGCCACGGGTAGGGGGAGGAAATGGGAGTTCTCACGTCGTGGTGGACATCGTCGAATCAAAACAGCGTTATGCCCATAGAGCGGCAGAGCGAAGCTTTAAACTTGGGACAGCGGACCAAACCATACTGGATTTCAACAAACGAGAATGACAATGCCACAAAGCAATGGTTTATTTTTGACAAGTTTATCCTCGAACCAAGTGAATAATCGAACCTCTGTCTGCTTCATTCTTGCTGTAAGATCTCAGTGTACACTGTTATTATTATATTACCAATAAATAGTCAGTATTTATCACAATCTCGTGCAAAGCTACGTTCAAAAGACCAACCCAAACACGTCTTTCTCGTCCAAGAAGAAATGAAAACATTTGACAGCGCATAATGTTTTAACAATGTTTCCTCACCGCCTTGTCGACGGAAGGTTTCAAGATTCCAACGCCAGTTGACCTAACCAAATACGAGTGTCAGGAAGGCTTTGGCTTCGCAGTATCTACTGGCTTTGGGCACCTGGCGGGCTACGAAAGCAATTTTAACATAGCTATGATAGGAGTATAGGAAGAAATCACGTATTAATTTTGTCATCGCCTACACTTAAAACACAATGTGTACGACGCAAAATGTCACTATATAGGATAACTTTGGTTATTGAAGTAATTTTTCTCAACAACGAAACGTTTGGTTAACTTTTTAAGGGGTGCCCAGGGGACTGTCAACCCACACCACCCTAGCAAGCCATCGACAAGCACGAATTAGAGGCAAATGAGTCGAGGAAAATTTCTTTCTTAATTAACTTTGTTTGCCAAGCGCGGGAAAACTTTTTGAAAAGGGGTTGACGACGACGTGAGAAACAAGGGCGCTTCAACCCGGCAACCGGTTATATCATATTCGTCGCCTGTGATATTGAAACCTCATGAGATGAGTTAAAGGTGTGTTTGATGATTATATTGTTTTCTAAGTGTATATAAGAAATGAAATGATGGGGATGACATTAATAGCATAACAATAGTTAATTATTTATTTGAAAATGAAGAAATGTGTATGATGTGAATATGCCCATTTAAAAATACAATTGGCCTTTAAATCCACCTTATTTCACATAAAGTTTATACCACTTTTTTTACCTTTAATATTTATCCAAATTAATCTGCATTTTTAGAGGCTGTTCAGAAAGGATAAGCGCATGTTGCTATCAAAGCTTATTTTGATATGTCAAATATTAATTGCATCCTACCCAAAATTGGGAAATCACTACAATTTAGATGTTGAGTGTCATATTATTGGCCAGTTAATAAGAAAACTGAGCTTCCCTTTGGGCGGCTCCATGGACAGCGCGTCTGCGGCTTGGACCTCGTTCCCTTTGGGCGGCTCCATGGACAGCGCGTCTGCGGCTTGGACCTCGTTCCCTTTGGCCGGCTCCATGGACAGCGCGTCTGCGGCTTGGACCTCGTTCCCTTGGGCGGCTCCATGGACAGCGCGCCTGCGGCTAGGGCCTCGTTTTCTTTGGGCGGCTCCATGGACAGCGCGTCTGCGGCTTGGGCCTCGGACCCTTTGGGCGGCTCCATGGACAGCGCGTCTGTGGCTTGGACCTCGTTCACTTTGGGCGGCTCCATGGACAGCGCGTCTGTGGCTTGGACCTCGTTCACTTTGGGCGGCTCCATGGACAGCGCGTCTGTGGCTTGGACCTCGTTTCACTTTGTGCGGCTCCATGAACAGCGCGTCTGCGGCTTGGACCTCGTTTTCTTTGGGCGGCTCCATGGACAGCGCGTCTGCGGCTTGGACCTCGTTCCCTTTGGGCGGCTCCATGGACAGCGCGTCTGCGGCTAGGACCTCGTTCCTTTGGGCGGCTCCATGGACAGCGCGTCTGCGGCTTGGACCTCGTTCCCTTTGGGCGGCTCCATGGACAGCGCGTCTGCGGCTTGGACCTCGTTCCCTTTGGGCGGCTCCATGGGCATCGTGCCTGCGGCTGGCGTGTCAGATTTCTCACTAGGCCCCTCGTTCTTCTCGCCTTGCTTGTTAGATTTCACGGTTGGCTCTTCGGTCTTCTGGTCCATCGAGTTGGGCTTCCCGGCTATTCTTGGGCTGCAGTTTGTTGGTTTTATTGATTTTTTGCTGTCTTCTACTTGGCACATTGAAATTTAGCACAGTTCTGTTATATTAAGTAGAAATTCTCCAAGCTTTCTGTTTCACTGGTCAGTGAGGTGGTTTCCAATATCATCATTAATAAGACATCAATTTGAGTTAACAAAAACTGCCCCGAGATCTTCGCAGATACACCTTATAGCTTCATTGATCTTATCAGTCTTTCCATCCTGTAATCCTGTCAAATAAGATCGTATATTGACTTTTGGAGGAAAAAATTGCGATGTCGCTGAATTTTTGCAGAGACTTTCCTTATATAATACTAATCAACATACTAAAACTCCCCTACAATCGGACTGGAGCTTCGGCCGCCATATTGGAAAATGGCGGCCAAAAGGTGTTTGTTATCAAATATCTCCAAATTGGTTTGAGATAGACAAAATATCTCAATGGCAAAAATATTCCCCATTTAATTCTCTACAAAACAGGTGTCTTTTATAGTTTTGGCAGGGGCAACGGTTACGTCACAAATTCGTGGTTTATATGTTGCTCATTGGAGTACCAACTTATTTCCAAATTTTCACGCCCAGCATCAAACAATGCCCGGTAAATCCGTAAGAAATCGATTAAAATACAAAAAACTTTTGTACGGGTTCATGAAAGCTTCCATTAGTTTTTTAAAAAATCAGTTCTGCGAAATCGAATTTTGCATTTACCTGGAATTTGGTTTTACCATTGTTGGCATTTCCTCAAAAATGCCCTTTTTGACTGTCCATTATTAAGCACTAAATAGCATTGGAGGAAAATTCTTGCTACGCACATTGAAATGACTCAAATAATGATCCGATTACAACCAAAGTTTAATTCAATATGGCTGCTAATTCCTAATATCCACAACATCAAAGTGAATTATGTAACAAAAAGAGTGTAAAAACAGCACGAAAACAGTATTCATATTGTGAATATATGGAATTAGCAGCCATATTGGATTTAAACTTTGGTTGTAATCGGATCATTATTAAAGTCATTTCAATGTGCGTAGAAAGAATTTTTCCTCAAATGCTATTTAGTGCTTAATAATGGACAGTAAAATATGGCATTTTTTAGGAAATGCCAACAATGGAAAAATCCAAATTCCTGGTAAATGCAAAATCCGATTTCGCAGAACTGATTTTTTAAAATACTAATGGAAGCTTTCATGAACCCCGTACAAAAGTCCTTTTGTATTTAAATCGATTTCTTACGGATTTACCGGGCATTGTTTGATGCTGGGCGTGAAAATTTGGAAATAAGCTGGTACTCCAATAAGCAACATATAAACCACGATTTTGTGACGTAACCGTTGCCCCTACCAAAACTATAGAAGACACCTGTTTTGTAGGGAATTAAATGGGGAATATTTTTGCCATTGAGATATTTTGTCTATCTCAAACCAATTTGGAGATATTCGATAACAAACACATTTTGGCCGCCATTTTCCAATATGGCGGCCGAAGCTCCAGTCTGATTGTAGGGGAGTTTTAGTATGTTGATAAGTATCATTTAAGGAAGGTCTCTGCAAAAATTCAACGACATCGCAATTTTTTCCTCCAAAAATTCTTATTTGACAGGATTACTGGGTTCCTTACCGATAAATGTTGGCTGACACTATAATCCTAGCATTTACATATCTCATTTTGCAGGAGCGAATTAAATGGTACATGTCGTCCACTATATCTTGTGTTGATTTTTTTTTTATAATTGTACCCATGTGAAATGTTACAATTTCTATGTTGGCATCGTCTTTGCTCTTCCCATTCTCGATCACGGAGCGGAGTTGGGAAGGATTTATCTCCGGGTAGCAGCAGAGATGCGAATGCTTTGGCCTAGATCTTGTTTGGTACTCTTGAAAGCTTAGGCCTACTTGCTTAGATTTTGATAATATTGTGGTTTTAGTTTGTTGTGAATCTTGATGTTGTGAAGGTTCTGAAGTTGTTGTTTCTTCTGCAGCCCTGTGCCTGCCTGTACTCTGACAGGATTTAGCCTTGTGGTCTTGTGACAGGTCTGGTCCAGTGAGAATAGGTCAAGGCGTAGGCGGCTTTGTTCCTTCCCATAAAGCACTGGCGTTGTGGTTACCGGAAGGCCTACCAGTAGGCCCAGGTCTATAATGCACCACTCTTAACTGGGGGGGGGGGGAGGGTTCCATGCTGGTTAGAACCAGCCACGGGTAGAGGCGAGAAAGAAGGATACTCACGTCGCGCGCGAGTATATAGCCAATAAGACTTGCTTGAAGTAAAAATATATATTCCTCATGCTCTATACCTTATATTAAATTCAGGGTTAACGCCTGCAGGTCAACATTTACACCTGCAACTAACACCTACCTACACCTGCATGTAAGCATGGCAATGACAGCTATTATCACCTTCCTTCT
>JAMZAV010008237.1:0-29347 GCA_024449915.1 Sweltsa coloradensis | reverse complement strand
ATTACGTCAAATTACCTACCGAAAAATGATAGATTCCCTTTCATTCTTTTTTGTGCAGTTAACTGCACAACATGAAATCACCATTTTCAGTATTTTACTGCCACTTTCGGTGGCTATTTAAAAGAAAAATAGTTATTGTGTAATGTGTGCATGCCTACGAGCCTGAGCTGCCATAACAATGGCGGATCTTCGCGGGTTCAATTTGCAATAGCGTTCGCAGCGCTCATGCGGCGTCTAGAGAATACAGTATATACTATTCCAATGTCTTTGGCGAGATAGCGGTAGCCGCATATTGGCAACACTGCAGTGACAGGTTATATACTACCATCATTGACCGCAGTGCACCAGCTCAGTGAGTGCACCATGGCTCTGACGGTGACCTTGGTGAGCAGCGAACTCCTTGGTCCTTGGTGTGGAGTGCGATTGTGGGGTTCCCAGCTGAGTCGTCTCTTCACTCGACTCATTCGCCTCCCTGCTCTCCGCCTGCCACGACTAGCTCACTTCGTTGTTCAGTGTTTCTTGAGTTAGCATCATGGTATTTTGGGGTAAGTTAATTCATGGTTTTTATTTAGTGTATGTTAGTCAATCAATAGTCATTTGTGATTGTGCGGAATGTGTGTGTTTGTTCAAGAACATTTTAGATCTAATTCGCACTTTAGAATGGAAATGCGTGGCCCAATAAAATATACTCAATGCTACAAAACACTGCTACTCTGCAGTGGGCGGATCTAGAGTTTATTCGTTGGGGGTGGGGTGGCTGGGGGCTGTGATAGTTGTTCAAGATTTTCGGATAATTGAAAACGAACTTGGTAGCAGGATAGGAGCGTATCCTGGAAGGGTAGGGGGGGGGGGGAGGAAAGAGAAGGTTCGGTTTTGCAAAACCAGTAAGTGTCCATCTGAAAGTTCCAGCCGATAGTGCCCCCATCATAATTCGCAAACGGAATAAATTAAATAAATACATTCGTATTTTAGTCGACCCAGTCAAGTCACAGAATTATATAAATAGGATATAATAGGAGGCAAAATCAATATGAAATGGTAATTGGCTTCGCAATGAAATCGAAATGTCACTGGGAGGCGATGGGCGAAGTAGATTACACTCGGCTTGCGTTGCGCGTGATTTCACTAAACGACTCACAACCGTTCTTGAACTGGGAAACAATGCGAGTCTAGAATAGTGTCGATCTCTGTATCATATCAGGTGGCAAGGCCCAGGCGCAGCGACGCGTCGCGTCCTCAAGCACCCGGGCACCCCTAATGTTGAGCATTTCAAATACAGACCACAATTAAATGTATTTCAAATAACAATTTATTGTAAGTACATGCACTTTTATACTGGTGCGCATGTCTACCCCCCCCCCCCTTCATGGAGATAATTTAGCATGTGCTACCTTCCTCCTACCTTGTTGGTTCAGAGGCGAATCCAGGACCTCTGTAAGGGGGGAGGGGGGGCGAATGAGCTGCCACGCAACTCCGGGAGGTCTAGTGGCACCACCGCAGCTCAACCCCGTAGATAATATTTGTAAGGAAGCCCGAAGCCATGTCAAAAACGTATTTAAATGGCTTTAGAGAGAGTAATTTTAATATGTTTTATTCGATTTACCATACATTTTGGTATGTTATCATCACGTTGCAGGATTGTTCTTATATTTAAAGAATAAAATGTAACCCTTTAATAATCGGTGGTGGGGTTGATCACCCCTACCAAACCCCCCGGATCCGCCACTGCCAAGACTGTTTTTAAATTTGAGGGTAATTTTTGTAGCAACTATGCGAAACGTTCTAAAACTGTGTACGTTTTACAAGTTGAGTAAAAGTCACTAAAAGTGTGACGTCATTCCATCATGTCTGCCCATGGCAACGCGTAGCAACCATAGAGATGGTACTAACAGTTTGGTATCTCTATGGTAGCAACGGCCAGTTTTTACTCCAAACACGATTTCGTTCCCATATGAAACCAATCGGAGTAGTATTTTCGGCGAGTCTCTCAAAGGTATCTTTTAACTTTAAGTTTTCTAGTATTTCTAGATTCAAATCAAAGGTCAAACATGTCGCTATGTTCTTTCTCCGCGAAACTAGCGTACGTTGATTCGTTGAATAGTGTGGAGTCATATCTTTGAGTAAGGATGGTTATATACTCAATGGTCATATCAGTCTGAGAGATGCGAGGCGAGGCGACAGCTGTGCACGCGTGGCCTTACCGCTTTACACTTGACACTGACACTGACTGACTTGACTTCTGGCAGCAATCGGCAATAATGTTAAACATACCGCCACCTATTCGACAGTGCTCAATTTGTATTGAAAAAGGTAGTGGTATGCTATATTGCTACTTTGTATAGTATATATGAGACGTTTCTATTTTTATCGAAATTTCTTTTCGGTTGAAAGTCCTTTATATTATTTAAAATAGAACTTTAAACATTTAATGGGATTTTTGTTTTGTATTTTGGAGTATTTTAGTGAAAAACATGATGCTTCTATTTTGTCCCCCCCCCCCCCCCCCCAACCGAGAAGTTTCAACCTGTGTACACGGCATTGAAAAGTTATTTACCGAGCTCGACAGCAGACAATCATATGAAGCTTTCGTTCACGAGAACATGTCAGTGACTCGAGTCTTGGAAGTTTTGTCCAAAACGCCGAATAGGCTCATTATTAAGTTATAGTGAGCTAAGCATAAAGTACGATCTTGCATAGTTTTCTTTACAACATTGACTTTTATTTAAGAACTACTGATAGTAACACTTTATAATCTCACCCCCCCCCCCCCCCCCCCCACCCCTCCAACCAAATTCTGTGTGCGTCAGTGGTCAAGAGACCCCTCATAAGCCGTTCTTTTGTACATAACATCTTTTCTAAACTGATGGTTTCATGAACACATTGTTTAAAAGAAGCAAAGTAGTTTTTCTCACCCATGAGTGGTTGTTTTTGACGTGTTACAAGTCTGAGAACTCCGCCACAGGTGATTTATAATCCTTAGTGTCCTTTTCTCTAGTCAAGGAGAATTTTTTAAAGAAGATTTGATGAGTTTAGTCAAACTTTAAGAAATATGCCATTGCCAGGCATCGAACTCAGTCTGCTATGTTTGGATATTTCGACCATTTTTGGATGAGCGAAGCGAAGACTTCAATTTCACTGACGCCCCAAAAAATTTAGTTCGGTTGTTTTTTCTTTTTTTTTTTTCTGTCTGTTCGCGCTCTACCGGGCAAACGGCACAATATGCGATCTTGATGAAAATTTGAGGGGGGTTTTGAGGGATGTTGAACAAACAGACAAAAATACAAACAAAAGACCAACAAAAAAAACACCTGAGCTAAATTTTTTTGTGGGTCAGTGAAATTGAAGTCTTTGCTTCGCTCTGCTCGGTACAAAGAGTAAATTTGATAGTTAAAAAACTTTGCGATTAGCATTTGTTCACCCTCCCTCGATGTCTAGTAATGATTTTTCGCGATATGGATATTTATTTAGCTATTTATTTACTAGGAAAACGCCATGTGTGTGTGAGCCATGTGTTGAGTAGGCTGACCGGTAACATCACTTTTCTTCCCCCCACCTTAGGCCGCCCTAGCCTGTCATAGGCTAGAGTGGAGCATTAAGGCCTTACAATTGGCGCGCCCTTATACCAACTAAACTCAAAAACCCTATTATTTATACCAATATAATTATCAATTTCAAATGCAAATGTTTTTCGGGTATTCAACACAAGACTCGCTCACTCGTCTAACAACGACTTTGGCATTTTCCTAGTCTAGTTGACTAAGGCGCCCTTATACCCAAAATGTGGGGGACCTGGGTTCAATCCCCTGGACGACAAAGATTTTGTAATTTCTAGATTGTATTTTAAAATTATTAAACATGTTTTAAAATGCATATTATAACGCAGTGTAGTCTTTCATCTGACAATACATACTATGGTAAACATAGCCAGTACGAAATACGTGTAAATATTGCAAGGTTTACTCATTCTCCGAGTGAAATTTGGGGGTAGGCTACCTTGAGCGTGCAAAATTCGATAAACCTTGGGCACGGCATTTCACGGCCAGGCAAATAACAAACAAAAAATATTTTTTCAAAATCAAAACCATTGTCGTTAAATAATCCTACACATTTGCAGCCAATTTTTAAAAATATTTTTTCTTGTAGGTTTAAATCTCAATGAATCTAGCTGGTTAGCAGTTCTCAGTAAACTCGTACCGAATGTCTGTATAAAATTTCAGCGTAATCTGTTCAGCGATTCGGATGAATTCCGACGTACAGACAGACACACACAGGGTGCGAATTAACGACTTTGCAGAGGGGGGATGGCAATTAGAATAGTATTTTCGTTGGCAAACCGGGGTCTGGGGCGAAGCCCCAGCCGCCGGAGTCAAAATTTTTTGGGGTATTTTTGCCCTATCTGAGGAAAATATTTGGGGGTATTATTGCTCTCAAGATGGCCTTAGAAGCGATCTGATGAAAATTTTTGTGTCATTATTGCACTCGAGATGGTCTTAGAAGTGATCTGAGGAAAAATTTGGGGGTATTATCACCCTCAAGATGGTATTAGAAGCGATTTGAGGTATTATTTTGAAAGGAATGTATTACGAGATAAAGTCACTTGATATGTTATGAGATGAGATGGGAATCCAGAGGTGGGGATTTAGCCATCCCCGGCAGGGATACCTTTCAGTAAAACAGAGCCAGGGATGAAATTACCAGAGGGGAGAAATCCCCCCCATCCTCCCCGTCAACTCGCACCCTGTATATATATAATATATTCATGAACTAGGTTTTTCGGTTATAATGCCACGTTTATTAACATTAGGCCAACGTTTCGATAAAATTTCACTCATCTTCTTCAGGGCCAATACAACCTAATATATAAAATACGAAAACTACATTACATTGTTAAATACAGAACAAAACGAAACGAAACGAAACAAAACGAAACGTTGGCCTAATGTTAATAAACGTGGCATTATAACCGAAAAAACCTAGTTCAATAATTCATTTCGGCCACGAAAATATCCAAAAACATATATAAATATATATAAGTATAAACTCTGTGACGCAATTCATAATGATTGTCTTGTTCTTGTCTTTGTAGATATTACTGTGTCCAGAAATAAAAAGAATAAATTAAAAAAACTTAATCCTTCCAGCACGAGGCAGTATGCGAGTCTCTACAGCAGTGACTGGTTGGAAGCCTCGCCGAGCTTCAAGAAGTCCATGCTGGTCATCACTCATCATGAACAGAGCTAACGTCCCCCTGGAGATCAAGCCCACGGGACTAGACCCCGCTTCCAGGAAGAACTTTAGTAAAGTAAGTGATTTAAAAAATGTATATAAATCTTTATAAAGAGTGTTCTCACTAGAGCTGAGCGCGTGTCGTTCAAGCGGGACTCACGCGTGACTCACGACATTTATCGTGAGTGTGCGTGAGTGTGGACTAAATGGAATTAGTCGTGAGTGATTGTGCAAGATACTTGACTCACGCGTGAATCGTGACACGCGTGATTGTGCGTGTCACGTTATCTATTTGGCTATCAATCGACGAATAGGGCCTAAATACCTTTTCTAGAAATTAGAACCTACCATCTTACCTACCCTACACTTTACCCTATTTCAGTTGCCCTCTTCTCGCGGTTCGTGCAGTACGTTGCTTGCTACGTTCGGTCAGTTCTCAGTTTATTTCGTGTGTGCTTTGCTCATAGTGTTGTATGTGTTGTGATTTGTTTCAAGTTCTGTAGTGTTGTTTGTAAGGTAGGTAGGCACAATAAACAAACATCATATTTCGTTGCTGTTTTAGTCTGTCAGGAATCAGGATACGTCGTAAGTAGTGCTAAAATAACATTGTAGGCCAAAAACACATTCATTGTAACTTCATCTGAGTAAAAGTCGTGACTTGTGCGTGACTGAATACGATGTGTGACATGGCGTGAGTGCGTTATGGAAAAATGAATTTTTAGCGTGAGTGTGCGTGAGCGATAATATCCGTTCGTGCGTGAGTGTGCGTGATTAGAGAATGTTCGCTCGTGATCGTGACCCTGCGCGAGTCAAAAGTCACTCACGCGCTCACCTCTAGTACTAACTCGGTTAGAGAACTGATTTTCATTTGGGGATTTTGAAACATTTCAAAGCTAATAATGGCCAAATAATGTTAAGTAAAGATGGACTGAACTGAAACTGGAATCAAACCCGGAACCGTCCGCGTTGTCAGCAGGGACGCTATAACCAATGAATATACGAGGAAAAAGGAGTGATTGTGCTTGTGATTCTTAAATTCGATTCTACATCGTGAATAAGGTTGTTGATTGGTGCTGATTGTAAATTGCGATTGTTGGCTGTGGTGGTTTTCTTTAGCGGTTGTCTGATTGAGACACCTTTTATACATTCGATTTAACATCTATTATCTCTTCTGTCCTCATGGGATTGTTCATGGATAAGATTCTCAGTCGAGCAGTAGTACAAACTGAAATCTAGATAATTTGTTGATTTATTTATTCATTGGTTTAACACTCAAATACGGCAATGCTGGCAATTAACATTGAGGTTTCTAATCAAATTTTAAAACATTTACTATCTTAAAGCATAATTCAACGAGGGAGCGGAGCTATACCGAGTGTCTCCATTCAACTCAAACGGCTCTCATTCTGTGATTCTGTCTGTCCGTACGTCGAAAATCAGCCGAACCGCTGAACAGATTGGGCTGAAATTTTAAACAGACATCCTGTACGAGTTTACTGAGAACTGCTAACAAAATCAGCTAGATTTATTGCGATTTAAGCCTACAATAAATAAAAATGTGATTTTTAAAATATCAATAGCATTTGTTTAGTAGTAGCTAGCGGGACCTAAACTACGTGGCTTACATGGCCTATTGATAAGCATGTAGACTACCGCACGGAGGGTTGGGGTTCTATGACCGTTAGCTTAAACTTTTTTATATTTTTACACCCACATATTATTTTTGAGGGGTGATAAATGGGAGATAAAACCAAAGTGATTTTGTTTTATCTTGAAAATTTGTTAATGTTTCATGCTAATACGTTTTGAACATGATTCGCATTTTAAATGTTCAATTTAAATAACTATAGGGAAACGCCAAAGTCGTTGTTAAACGAGTGAGTGAGCCATGTGTTGAGTACCCGGTATCATTCCCCATACTGGGCTTGATCCAGCTTTAGGTATAGGGGAGGAAAGGGGATATTCCCGGGTACTCAACACTTGGCTCTCTCACTCGTTTAACAACGACTTTGGCGTTTCCCTAGTAATAATAAACTGTACTTATAATTACCAGTAAAGATCCAACGGGTAGGTTATTAATGGTATCATATTTTCCAGGTTATGAACAGTGCTTATAAAATGGTGAACACTCTGAACTCGATGGTGAAGTGAACTAGCATGTGGAGTATTCAACACTATAGAGTAACTCCCACACATCGCCACCCAACTGCTGCCACGTGCAACGCTTAATTTTTTAAAAAATAAGTGTGAAAACAAGAAGTTAAATTGTGAAACGATCTGTTTTCATCGAGTTATTCTCGTAATAAGTAGTAAGCTTAATTCAAAATAAGATTTGTCATTTATATTTAAAGACAGTTAGTGAGTTGGAGTATTTATTTGGCGATGGTAATTTATTAAATATTGTACTACAAACGTGAGTCGGGCTTTTGTAAAAAATGTGTCGCTAGATTTTGAGATGAGAATGGCCGTATTTGGTCCAGTAAAATGAAAAATGGTAGACATTATTTACTGAAAAATGATCAGGATGAGAAAAAACAAAGTTGCTGCTGTGATTAGCCTCCATGTTAGTGTGAGGATACGTAAATTTGTGAAAATATGAGCTTTGCATGATTGCATTCGGGATATTCATGCAAAAATCCTTACAGCACGTTTTTTTTATTTTAATTCAGTTGTAAATTAAAACAATGGTTCCCTAGACAGCGAGCGGCTTTACACAAACTCTTGAAGTTATGTAATATAACTTCACTTTTTCAAACAAATTTGTGTATTTGAATCAAAAGGTTGACTCTAATTATAACAATGACAATTAATTTACATATTTTTTACACGATACATTTTGAAAATACTTAAATTAACTCACATTTCAAACATATGACGCACGTTTCAAATACAACAAAAAATAAAATAAACTAATAAATTCAAATAACCATACACTTTCCTTTGATGTCAGACTAAAATTGACGATAATGAATATATTAAGTAAAAAATACTATGTAGGGCCACTAAGTTTCTAGAATGACATTTTGTAGGCACGCAAGAAAAGTATATTATTAACACCATTGCTCTCTTTTCGTTTTACAAAAACAAAGGTATTTAACAGTTTATAATCATCATGGAAATGTGAATTTATTTGTGTAACTTATCAATCCACACATTTCTTTAAAAATATGAGACTGAATAGCTTTGGTCTCGGAAGTACAGTTCAGTGGTTCAAGATTGCCAAAAGTGAGGATTCCGTTGAAGTTTTCGCTCAAATTTCCTATACCAACCTTGTAGTGTCGACAGAGGAAAATAGGTTTCATTAGGATTAGGTACCATTCGGGACTGAGTTAAGGCGAAACTAGATGCATAATTCTGAAGTTCTCCAACATCTCACGGCAAAACTGTAAGAAAGTGTCCATCTTGCGTTTCTCTCCTGCTTCTGCTTGAACTGCACACTCATTATTGGCTCGACTGATATACCGATCTGAGCTTTGTGCGAGATCTTTTGATGACCAGAGGTAGCCAACTGCCCGGTGCCACTCCGCGCCATCGCCCAAACGTTTGTGCGGGTTTGTTCACTTTAAAGATGGCAGACGGTTTTTCATTCGAGAGGTGTCCCAAAAGTTGCCATGATGGTTGCGCATTAACATCTGTCCAACTGAAATACACTGAAAAATGTAATCTTGTTAATAGGATATTTTAACTCGTAGCCATATGCATTTAGCCAAATTCATATTCACTCAGCTGACTGACATAGCGACACCACAGTCAGTGCGTAGGAAGGGGCAGGGGCAATGTTCCCCATGTTCGGTCCAGGGGGGGGGGGGGGGGCAAAACTTACGTGGTTTAAATATAAATCCGACAATTTATGTAGTAAATATGCACTTACACATACAATTCGACAGTCACTTTGGTAAAACGAATATGGTTACCTGTATGCTTCGTCATTACGATTGCGCTGCACCTGCTAACAATATAACGAGGCATATTAGGCATACTTATTGCCACGAATAATACCAAAAGTGTTAAACTACAAAGGCTATTAGCCTATTTAAATTATTTTTAAAAAAAACTTTCTTTAGAGTGGACAGAAACATAAAACATTGCTTCAGTCTCAAGGTCGTGTGACGAGTTTTATATCGATAGTCGAACAGTGGTCGTCAAACCAAATACCCTAATATTTCACTAAAACCTTGCACCTTGCACTACGCTTAATACAGGAAAGATGGCTGTTTTTCCATTGTTGTGGCAGGAGAGAATTAAGATCAGCGCCCCTGGCGGCATTGGTGTAAAATTGGGCGCGAAATTCAAATACTGGAGTTAGCGCATAGATTGTTTTTACCAGGTAGGGTTGGAGGGTAATTTTCCATATTAGACAAGAACTTACACACATATATAGTAAAATAAACTAGGAAAACGCTTTAGCCCCGCCGCGTTGATGCATGAGCTATTTGGTCCTTTTTAGTTTTTGGTAGGACATTTTTTCCTTGCAAGTGCTTTTTGAATGCAATGTAGGTGATTGTTGTCAAGTTTCTATTGTTACTTGTTAATTGTTATTATAAACCTCAAAAAAATTCATATTAAAACCTTTATTTCTATAGATTCTGGCTAACTTTTTCAACTTTTTCTTTCAAAAGTAAATACATCACCATTACCTTAATGTTCGTGTGAAATATGAACGTTGTAGCCCCACCCCGTTTGGTCAGAATCGGCCCAAATGTCACTAAAATATCGCACTAAAAATGGAAAAAAATCGTAAAAGTAAAATATTCATGAGAAAAATTTCTTCGATTGTACCAAAAAACATTGCAGGTCTAAGTTCAGAGATTTCGAAGGTCCTCAGAAAATTTCATTGCAATTGGAGTATTCGTTTAGCCGGAGTCGTTGTTAACAAACACTCAACAATGCAAACAGAAAAAAGAAGAAAAAGGAAAAAAATCGTAAAATTGCGATTTGTATAAGAAATAATTTTTCGAATTTGCGCTCAAAAAGGTGGCATTTCTAAGTTCAAAGATTTCAAAGGTCTCCAGAAAATTTCATTGCAATTGGAGAATTGGTTTAGCCGGAATCGTGTTAACAAACACACAAAAATAAAAACAAAAACAAAAAGAAAATCGAAATAAATCGTAAAATGGCGATTTTTAAGAGAAATTTTTTTGATCGATTTTTAGTACGGTGCAGTTCTAAGTTCAAAGATTTCGAAGGTCTCCTGAAAATTTCATCGCAATTGGAGTATCGGTTTAGCCGGAATCGTGTTAACAAACACACAAAAATACAAACAAAAACAAAAAGAAAGTCGAAATAAATCGTAAAATGGCGATTTTCAAGAGAAATAATTTTTTGATCGATTTTTCGTACAGTGCAGTTCTAAGTTCAAGATGTCGAAGGTCTCCTGAAAATTTCATCGCAATTGGAGTATCGGTTTAGCCAGAATCGTTAACAAACACACAAAAAAAAAACAGAAACAAAAAAGAACATCGAAAAAATCGTAAAATTGCGATTTTTATGAGGAATAATTTTTGATCGATTTTTCGTACGGTGCAGTTCTAAGTTCAGAGATTTCGAAGGTCTCCATAAAATTTCATCGCAATCGAGTATTGGTTTAGCCGGAATCGTGTTCACAGTCACACAAAAAACAAAAAGAAGAAAAAAGAAAGAAAAAAAAACATTCCGGATTTTTTTCTTCAGTGTAGTGAAATGGAATCTTCGCTTCGCTCGCTACGCTCATCCAACAAAACGTTAATCCCTTAAGTTGACATTTTCAGTTTAAACATTCATGATGAAATAACCAGCTCTAGTAAGCCAACAAATGTGACTCCGGCGTCAAACCCTAGCTACCCGCTACTACTTGTTCCCTCACTTTATTACCTTACCCCTTATCAGCCCCTCCCCCAAATTGGCTTTTGTCTGGCGCCGCCACTGACTATACCTTTGGGTATGCCAGGCATTCCTCAGTAATCACAAGAATTCATACCACTAAGCTATGTTGAATTTCTTTCTTTTCTTTTCATTCTACCCCCTTTTTATTTTTCATTTATTCATTTAAATTCATATAATATAATTTTTTATTTGTTACCAAAATTGTTTGTGTTTAAATGCATTGTTGTTGTAATGCTACTATTTCAAATATTAACGAAAATGTAGTCCATTGTTGTGTCTGCGTCTATGTACTTAGATTTGTTTAGTTGTCCTTCTTTGTAAATCAGATTTTTAACTGAATGGGAAAGACGTTAAATAAATAATTAAAAATAAAAATAAATAAATAAAAATACTTGTTACCTAGGCCTCCAGAACCCACGGGAAGTGGTTCAATCCCTGTCAGAAACACTACGATGTGTTTGATGTTATCAGCATCAAGGATTGTTGTGAGGAACTGCTGTGTAGCTCCAACTTGCTGAAAGTTGGTCTCAGCCTAAAGGACAAAAATAATTCAACAAATTAGCAAAAACCTGTTGAGATTTGTGATAGGCCTACATATTAGAGTAGAGAAGGCAACATAAGAATATACTAGGAAGCTTCGCAAACGCATTTTCAGACGAGTTTTTGGATGTGCGTAATTGGTGCATTGAGCTGCCATAGTCGAAGAAGTTTTTTTAAACGAAAAAAGCGTCAAATCGCGATTTTCATAAGAAATGATTTTTCGATCGTGCTCAAATTTCACACGAATATATTAATTAATAAAATTAAGGTTCTGTGAAAAAACCATTACAATCGAATAAAGCATGTAGGTGTTATAAGTCGAAGACTTTTGTTAAATCGAAAAAAAGCATACAATTGCGATTTTCATGACAATTTTTTTTCGAATGCGCTCAAAAACGTGGCAGTTCTAACTTCAGAGATTTCGAAGGCCTCCAGAAAATTTCATCGCATTTGGAGTATCGGTTTAGCCGGAATCGAGTTAACAAACACACAAAAATACAAACAGAATAAAAAAGAAAAAAGAAAGAAAAACATACCGGATTTTTTTCCAGTGTAGTGGAATGAAAACTTCGCTTCACTCGCTACGCTCATCCAAAAGCAAGAAGATCCTCACTTTTTGGAAAAACCATGCAAGTCCAAAATGTATTAAAAAAAACATAGTCCCTATATTATGTTAGAAAATTTTCATGAAAATTTATTTCATTTTGACTAGGCCTAGCCATTTTCAAAATTTAAACCATTAAAAATTTTAAAAAAATAATCTATAGGCCTGTTTCGTTTAGGTAGGCCTAAAACTTAAAGTTGCTACTTGCTAGTAAAGCAAAAATTATATTTTTTTATAGGTAAAAGGTTAACTTTAAAACAAAATTGTAGCTTCCTAGGCCATTTAACATTTAGCTAGGCTACGATGCTTGGTTGGACGCGTGACATGGCCAGCAATAAAGCATAAGTTACTATTTAGGAATTTTATCATTATGAAATTTAAGCCTACCTAGATCATAATGTGAGTAGCCTGTAGTGATCCAAGCAAAGCACTGTGACAGGCAATAAATGAAAAAAGAGGCAGTAAGCAAAGAAGCATGCCAGATGTAAGTAAAATTAATTTCAAGGGGAAACTCTATACAGTTATGTCTGACATTTCTAGCCTTTTTAATAAACACTTTTCAGAAATAGCTAAAAATAAATGCAGTAATGAGCTAAGGGCAAATGAAAGAGTAAGCCATGACATGTTGCTCGGTCCAACAACAGATATTGAAGTGTGTGAAGAAATAGCTAACTCATTCAGACCACGTGTCCATTACAATGGACATAACAATTATGATTTTTTTAAAATTAGACTTTAAAGTTTTTTCAATTTGACCAACAAAAAATTCAAAAAATTGGGGAATTCAATTCAAAGTTTTTTTACCTCATTGCGATAGGACAATAGTAGGGCCTACTGTTTTTAGAGAAGATTGAAAATTGAAATGTGTAAAAACGGGCAAAAAAAAAGTTTTTTTGGTTTTTTCCCGGAAATTTAAAATATTACTAGTATTGCCAGTATTTGAGATACAAAAAATCCAAAATATGCAAAAAATTCCGAAAAAAATCTAGTTTTAGAAATGCACTTAAAATTCACATTTGAACATCAAACGTTGCTTTTATTCGAAATCCAAAATTTCCCATAATTCCTTAAATATAACAATGAAAAATATAAAAAAAAATACTAAAAATATCAGAAAAAATCACGGAATGTTAATTTTTAGCTTAAAATATCCTAATTTGTGCCAATTTAATTATGGTCTGAATGAGCTAAGTTAAAAAATAAAAATTCTACAGGAGATGATGACATTTCAAAGGTTTTACTTTAACAGTGGGGGAGGTAGTCAAAGGGAAGGGAAAGTTCCCCGAAGACGACCCAGAGCTCGCCATTAGTTTCAGTGAGAAAAACTCCCCTAATCACGGGCCAAACCACGAGTAGGTTGTGAGTTGGAATTTGATGGCCCCTTTTTTTGCATTGTGATTGTTTTGATGTAATCATGTTGTAAGTTGAGGCTCTTAGCCTTAAGTATTCAAAATAAATAATACTCTTCCGAGCAACAGTCTACCGTCTATAGTAGACACGCACAGTAAGACAACATTGCGCATGGTTGTAATCCCTTTAATTTTAAAATAAACGTCTTTAAAAAAAAGAGTAAAATAAATTACCTATTTAAAAAAAGTTGAATATTTCAGTTATGGAGCAGGAATGCATTAAAAATGAAAGAAGTAAGTCAATATATGCCTTTATAATATTATGTTACTTCAACTTTATAGTTGATTTCCCGGGAATGGTAATTTTATGTGGCTAGGAACACACAACTTTTAAACTATAAGAGCTTTCACCTTGAAATTTTCTGACCACTGTTATGGTAGTATAATCTGCATTGCATGCCTCAGAGAACATTGTAGCCTACAATGAAAAACTTGTCCGTTTGGATTTTTTTCTTCGGTAAAAATGTAGCAAAAAAAACATACCCCGAAAAACTTCATAAAAAAAATTAATACTACAAGTTGCGTTGAGGCATACGTTATTAATGAGACCACAGACTATAACATGTGAAAATTTCAGACTAATCGAACCAGTAGTTTCAGAGATAAATGTTCCTAAACAAAACCGGAAACGAGCACCAAAATTTAGGAGCAGGTAAAAGACATATTTTAGAATGTTATTTTCATGGGGGACGCTTGGTGTCCTCAAGATGGCCGCCAAAATAATTCTTAAAATTGCTGGAACTCAAGAAGTTATCGTCGGATTTTACAAAACAGGTGTTGTTTCATTGGGTTTTTAATGCTCTACAAAAAAGATAATGTAAGAGTGATCGTAATAAACAACTTGATTAACAGTAATGTATTTCTTGTGATTACCTTACATCCTACAAATGCCCATTACAAAGCTTGACGCTTTGCTAGGAGAGGGCCTAGAACCCTAAAAATATAATAACGTACCAGTCTTCCAGGCACTATAATCCCGAACATTTTCGTCACGGGGGTTAACCACGGCACAACTTCTAGCTCCATTTTGGGTGCGCTGGATTCTGAAAATGTAAATATTAGGCTCGCCTAATTTAGATTTGCCTTAAAAGCAATGGAAAACCTAAAATGGCCCAAAAAAGTGAGGTTAGGGTTTGTTTATTGTTTATGTTTATTGTTAGGGTTGTTGTTGAATCAACACCACCTAGATGGACTTTTCTATTTATTTAGGAAGCTGTGAGTAGCCATAGTAGGCATTGAACATCATCATGCTAACTTGCAACTTGGGCGTGCCCATAGCATTTCGTAAACGCTGCCGCGATAACAACGCCTGTAACGCCCAATGTTAAACCTCGGGCATCTTGGGCAAATCTGGGTGTTTTTTTTTTTTATTCGGACAAATTGTACATAACAACAACACAATTTTTAGTGTATGTGTCCTTTAGTTAAATCAAAAAAATGTTACTAATACTAATATTTAGCTACTATTCAGTGGGCGCGCCCAGAGCATGATAAGGAACGTACCCACTGTACGCTAGATCCGCAAACCGTTAGTAGTGGCTGGATGGTAAGGGGCATTGCGTATGTGTTTTATTCCATTCTTCCTCAGGAATCTCTGGAATTCTTCAGATACAAAAGCAGATCTATTATCGGAAACAATTGTATCAGGCAATCCAAAACGTGAAAACAATTCAATCAGAAATGTTACAACAGTAGTCGCCGAAAATGAACCTTTAGTCAATATAGTACTTCTGGCCATTTTGTCAGTGCATCTACAACGACTAGGAAGGTATATCCCTTAAAAGGACCCTCAAAATCCAAATGCAGTCTACTCCATGGTCGGTGTGGAACTGGCCAGGGTAGAGTAACAGCAGCGGCAGGATAATGTCGATGAACTTGTCAGCTCGGGCATTGGCGTACCATATTCTCTATGTCTTGGTCCATCCCAGGCCACCATGCGTATACACGAGCAATTGATTTACATTGTACCATGCCCTGATGTGAGGCATGTAGCAATTCTAAAACTTTGTTACGTAGAGCAGCAGGTATCACTACTCGATATCCCAAAAGTATGCAGTTTCTTTTTCTATGAGTATAGATAATGCTTCTCTCCGACTGACGTAATTGTTTGAATTCATCAGACAAATCGATCATGTCCCAACCTTGTTGGACACATCTCAATACTCTTACCAATACACGGTCCTTGGACGTAGCCTGTGCTACGTTGGTAGCAGTTAAGGGTGAATCATCCGGCGTTTCTTCGAACATGAAGACATCGTCAGGGTCAGGAAATCCTAAATCACATGCATCATGAATAGACAAGCGACTACAGAAATCTGCATTACCATGTTTATGTCCTGGACGGTACATCTGTGATGATCTCAGTTAAGTAACTTGAATATTGCCGCCCAGCCTCTACTTGTTAGCGAGTTTGGGTTTGTTATGTTGGCAATGCGGACGGCGCAATGCATCTTGGGACTAGTGAGACTGACTAGCAATGGAGGCTAAGCCTAGACCTGTGGCGTGCTTATAACTTGTACTGTTCTGCATCTTAATTAATAAAGAACTCATTCCTAAATAACCAGTGTGTTACAATATTATTACATGGGTAATATTACATGGTGTCAGAAGTGCCAGAAGTGCCAGAAGTGTCAGAATAAGTGTCAGAAGTGATGCAAGATTGTAAACTGTAAGTACGCGCCGACGCAGGCAGCTAGGCTAGCTAGGCGAAGCCTAGAACTAGGGCCTAAAACGACAGCGTCTTGAAGCTGGGTAAGAGGGCCAAACGCTCTACCAGCAATTCAAATCGTGAAAACAAAGCCGTCGAAGATGGCACAAGCCAGGAAAGCCCCTGGAGAGCTGGAATTCAGTGGAAACATAGCTGAAAACTGGAAACTATGGCGCCAGAAGCTAGAAATATATATGCGTGCAACAAAGGCATATAAGGAACCGGAAGAAGACCAGGTTGCCATTTTATTAAATTTCGTGGGGGACGAAGGACTAAAAGTTTTCAACACTTTTAATTTATCCAGTGATGATCGCAAGAAAATCAAGCCAGTAATAGATACTTTTGAGGCTTATTGTGCACCAAGGAAAAACCTGATTTATGAACAATCAAAGTTTTTTACCTGTAACCAAAATGATGGTGAACCCTTTGATCATTTTCTGACCAGACTAAAACATCTAGCAAGCTCATGTGAGCTAGGCGAACAGACAGATCAACTTCTAACTCTTAGAATTGTTCTGGGAATAGCTGACAAGACACTCAAGGAGAGGCTACTGAGGATCAATAACCTCAAACTCGAGAAAGCAGCGGATTACTGCAGAGCGGCAGAGGACAGCAAGAGACACTCTTAGAAGAAAAAAATCCTGTGGAGGCTTTCAAGAAGATGTCGACAACCCGGGGGAGTGACCACAATAAAGGAGATCGAAACAGCCAGTCTGGGTCTACAGCAAAACCAACGACAGACAAGCAGATGGCACGAGCAGGCAAGACATACGACTGCAAGAAATGTGGCTACAACCATGCTCCACGAAGTTGTCCGGCCTATGGAAAAACGTGTATGAAGTGCAAGAAACTGGGACACTTTGCCAAGGTGTGTCCAACCCGAGAGGTAGCAGAATACACAGTGAGTAGGCCTAATGAGGGGTCCAGTGACAACACCAAGGACCAAGGGCTCTATGTGGATTGTATCAGGTATGAAATTAAATCTGTAGGGGCATTAGATGCTTCACCTAAGGAATAGATTGAAACCATTATTGTAGAAGGACAGCAAATGAAACTCAAAATAGACACTGGGGCAGAGATAAGTGTTATCTCAAGTGAACATTTTGTGAAGAAAAAGTTTTCAAACCCTGTTCTTAAAACAAATGCAGTGTTAGTAGCATTTGGGGAGAACACAATAATTCCAAAGGGTAAAGTTAGGTTAACTTGCTTGGGTAGGAATGATAGACAGGAAACTATTGAGTTCATGTTAGCAGATGTAAAATGCAAACCCCTTCTGAGTCTAGATGCTAGTGTGAGGTTAGGACTAATTCACAAGGTTGCTGTTACTGAAGTAATGGAGCAGACCGAATTAGGCCTAGGCCTAAACACTAAACAAAAAGTTTTGCAGGAGTACAAAGATGTATTCAGTGGGCTAGGGTGTATGCCTGGGAAGTATAGCATTACTTTAAGACCAGATAATGTACCTGTAGTACATCCAAGTAGGCGAGTGCCTTCAGCTCTAAAAGATAAACTCAAAGAAACATTAGATTGTTTAGAAACACAGGGTGTTATTGAGAAAGTGGAAAAACCCACTGATTGGGTGAATAATCTAGTGATTATTGAAAAGCCAAATGGGTCGCTGCGCCTGTGCCTTGACCCACTTGACTTAAACAAAGCTATAAAAAGAGAGCATTACCCAATTCCTTATCATAGTGATATACTGACTGAACTAAGTGGCATGGAATGGTTCACTATTGTCGATATGAAGGATGGTTTTCTTTCAGGTATTGTTGGATGAACAAAGTTCTGAGTTGTGCACCTTTAATAGTTCCTTGGTAGGTACAAATTTAACAGGATGCCGTTTGGTATCAGCTCAGCACCTGAGGTATTTCAATGAAAAAACTTTCAAAACTTTGGTGACATAAAAGGTGTTCAGATTGTCCATGACGACATAATAGTGTCAGGTTAGACAAAGGAAGAGCATGATAGGGCATTGAAAGAGTTGTTAGAAAGAGCTAGAAAATTGAACATTAAATTCAATCCTGATTAAATTTCAATTTCAAATCAAAGAGGCTAGGTACATGGGTGATGTAGTGTCAGCCAAAGGTATAAGAGCTGATGAGGATCGCGTTAAGGCAATCAAGTCAATGCCATCTCCTACTAATGTTACGGAGCAACGTAGATTCCTAGGTATGCTTAAATGACCTAAGTCAATTTGTTCCAAACATGTCCACCATTATTACTGAACCTATGAGAGCATTATTGAAACATGACACTCACTGGGAGTGGAATCACGAACAGATAAAGGCAGAGCAGGAAATCAAAGACAAACTTAGCTCAGCACCAGTTTTAGCATACTTTGACAGTACCAAAGAGCTAACCATGCAGGTAGATGCATCCAAATGTGGCCTAGGAGCCTGTCTCATGCAACAGGGTAAGCCAATAGCTTATGCTTCTAGAAGTATGACTGAAACAGAGCAACGGTATGCTCAAATAGAGAAAGAACTATTAAGTATAGTGTATGGAACTGAGAAATTTCACTACTACATTTATGGACGTAAAACAACAGTTCAAACTGACCACAAACCATTGGTGACAATTGTGACCAAAATGTAAACAAAGTTAGTCCAAGACTTCAGAGACTTCAACTTAAACTTCTTAAGTATGATCTAGATTTAGTGCATGTACCAGGTAAAGAAATGCATGATGCGGATACTTTGTCTTTGAGGCATACTTAACTGAGATAGATGATCCCGAATTGTAAATAAACGTACATAGTGTTTCACAGCACCTTCCAATGTCAAATGACAAAAGAAGAGTGCTGTGAGCAGCCACTCTAAATGATTCTGTTTGTCAGATCCTGTTAGGCCTGCATAATGAAGGTTGGCCTAATGAAAAACATAAGGTCCCAAGTAATGTAAAATACTACTGGGATATGCGGTATGATTTATCCTTTGAAGACGGTTTAGTTTTTGTGGGCGACCGATTGTTGGTACCACCACAGCTTAGAAAGAGTATGCTTGATCTTATTCATGAAGGGCATATGGGGATTAATAAAACTAAAAACAGAGCACGACAGGTCCTGTTCTGGCCTAGTATGACCAAGGATATAGAGAAAGTTGTCCGAACCTGTAGTGCATGTGAAAAATATCAGAAGAGAAATTGTAAAGAGCCTTTACAACCTCATCCTATCCCGTATCGTCCATGGGAAAAACTAGCAGCAGACTTGTTAGATTTTCAAGGGAAGTCTTTTCTAGTAATTAAGGATTATTATTCCAAGTGGATAGAATTGATTCAGGTGTCTAATAAAACAGCGCGAGAACTCATCAATAAGTTCAAATCGGTGTTCTCACGCTATGGTATATGTGACCTGTTGGTATCAGATAATATGCCGTTTGATAGCGAAGAGTTTAAAAATTTTGCTAAGGAATACAGTTTTGAAACTGTAACCTCAAGTCCAAGGTATCCTAAATCAAATGGTATGGCTGAAAACGGTGTGAAATTGGCGAAAAATATGTTGAAGAAAGCAGACCATTTGGGTTACTGATGTTTATCTCTTATTACTAGAGTATAGAACTACACCAATAACGGGCACAACATTTTATCCATCGCAGTTACTCATGGGTAGACACTTAAAACTAAAATACCTACCATCTCTAAACTGTTGCAACCGGCAACACAGGTTAATGTCAGGGAAACACTCAAAACTTTGCAAGATACACAAAAGTATTTCCATGACAAACAGGCTAGACCCTTGCCTGAATTGACAAAAGACCAACCTATTCTCATTAGGAATGATAAAGTCTGGGAACCGGCTATAGTAGTGTCAAGGCATGACACACCTCGATCATACTTGGTAAAGAGAGAGGATGGATCTGTTTTGAGGCGAAACAGACGCGATTTAATGCCATCCAGCAACCAGTTCAGACCAAAGACTGAACTAGTTCCAGATGAGGTAGAGGTAGAATCAAAAGAGGGTGTAGGAGATGAGAGTATTACGTTGGGAATGCAAGCGGAAGTGAATAGATCTGAACCTCGTGTAAGTGGCAGAGTAAGAAAGGTACCAGAAAGGTTTAAGGATTATGTCATGAAGTAACTTTGCTTGTAAGCCTAAATAGGTTTACACTATTATCTACACTATTACTATATGGTATAAAAATTTGTTTAAGAGTTTGTAGAATTAATTAAGTAAAACAAACTTTCATTATTGTATTTTGTGTGTAAATCATAAATTGTTGTCATATGTAACAAACTTGTAATTTGATTATTTGTGTGATTATGTGTGTGATTATCTGTCACAACTGTATTTGAGAGACATAACATCCTAACTTGTAATTGTATTGTTTAAAGTAACCTTGTTAACAGTAATCTCATTTGTAACTTTAATTGTCTAAAAGTAATCTATCAAACAAGTTAAAGAAAGGGACGTCACTTGACTTAAGGAGGAAGATGTGATGATCTCAGTTAAGGCTATTCCACCGCGTTTTTCTATTTTCCAAATATGCTACTAAGTCAAAATATAGTGAATGGCTTTGAAACATGGCTATTTTAGAAAATCAAAAATATTTTTTACAAATTTTTCTGATCCGGTACACGGCCAATATAGACACCTCAAAAAAATTTCCAACTTCATTCGCCAAGGCACACCATTCAACGTAGGGTGTTGTGTTTTTGTGACATTAATTTTTAACTGTTTTTCTATGGACTGACTGAGAGAAAACAGATTTATTTCAACAATTGTCTTTCATGCGAATTTTTTTCGTTTGGCGGTATTTTTTACCGATTTGTACCGCCAAACGAAAAAATTCGCAGGAAAGGCAATTGTTAAAATAAATCTGTTTTCTCTCAGTCAGTCCATAGAAAAACAGTTGAAAATTAATGTCACAGAAACACCACACCCTACGTTGAATGGTGTGCCTTCGCGAATTGAAGTTGAAAATTATTTTGAGGTGGCTATATTGGCCGTCTACCGGATCAGAAAAAATTGAAAAAAATATTTTTGATTTTCTAAAATAGCCAGGTTTGAAAGCCATTTACTTTTTTTGACTTGGTAGCATATTTTGGGAAATAGAAAAACGCGGTTGAATAGCCTTAAGTAACTTGAATATTGCCGCCCAGCCTCTACTTGTTAGCGAGTTTGGGTTTGTTATGTTGGCAATGCGGACGGCGCAATGCATCTTGGGACTAGTGAGCCTGACTAGCAATGGAGGCTAAGCCTAGACCTGTGGCGTGCTTATAACTTGTACTATTCTGCATCTTAATTAATAAAGAACTCATTCCTAAATAACCAGTGTGTTACAATATTATTACATGGGTAAATATTACAACATCAGCGAGTAATTGTAATTTCTAAAAGTAAAGCCCATCTCACTATCGTTGGTGAGAGTACAGCAGGAATAAGCTAACCTGGACCCAGCAAACCTAATAGTGGTTTGAAGTCTGTGATAAATCATGAAAGAACGTCCCCAGATAAATTTATGGAATTTCTTTAGTCCGTACATAATAGATAAAGCTTCTCGATCGAGTGGCAAGTAATTTCTTTCTTCAGCGTTGAGAACACGTGAACCGAAAGCGATTGGGCGCTCATCTCCGTTTGGCATCTGATGGCTAAGTACAGCTCCAAGCCCGTACGGAGAAGCGTCAACCGACAGCAGTAAAGGTAAATCAGAGCTGTAGTGCACTAAGCAGTTATCAGTAGTTACAGCAAGCTTTGCTTCTTGGAAGCACTTCTCTTGGTCTTTACCCCAATGGAAACTTTTATCCTTCGATATCGATAGCAATTGGTAAAATGGGTGTAAAAGACTAGCTTTATTCTGAATAAAACGATCATAGAAGTTCATAAGCCCTAGGAATGACTGCAGTTCCTTCAGGTTTGTAGGTGCTCTAGCTTCCCTGATTGCCTTGACTTTATCATTAGTTGGTCTCAATCCCGTTTGATCTAAGCAAAATCCCACATACTGTACTGACCGTACTGCAAACAGCACATTGTGGAGGGAGACGCGTAGGCCTAAATCCCTTAATCGTTGTAACACGCTTAATGTTCTTGAACATTGCTGTAAGTCCTTTCCTGAAATTAAGAAGTCGTCAAGGAACACTGCAACAGCAACTCCGTCAATGTCTCGTACAATGGACTCCATCGTTCGCTGAAAAGTAAGCAGGCGCGGAGGCCACTCCAAATGTCAAACGCCTCGGGCGTAGGAGTTCCCTCGATTCTGGATTAACCGGAATTTGCGTATAGGCTTGATCTAAATCTGGTTTAGTAAAGAAGCAACCACCCGCTAATATTGCAATTACTTAAAATAAGAAATTCGAGTTCAAATTTAGCTATAATAAATTCTTAACTTGGTATATTGTCACTTTTCTCGTTTTACCACATGATTTACGGATTGAACAATACAATTGCAAAACAAATAAAATGATAACTGGAAATTGTAGTCACACTTTAATTTTCACGTTTTATTCATTAAAATAGGAAATTCGATTTCAAATTTAGCTACAATAAATTCTGAACTTGGTATATTCTCTCTTCTCTTGTTTTACCACATGATTTACGGTTTGAACAATACAATTTCAAAATTAATAATTTAATAATTATAATTTTTCATCGGAAACCTGCCCATGGTGTAATGCAAGCATAACTAGGTATATTGGAGTAAGGACTATTGTGAAGGGATGTCCGAGGGCTGATTAAGAGGACTCTATCCCTTGCACTGGCATTAACGACTGAGGAATACCTCTAAGAACCCTTCAGTCAGGAGTGTCAGCCTCTACGGGATTCGAACTCGGAACCTCCAGAATCAGAGTCGCAAGTTTAACGAGCGAGCGAACACTGTCGGTTCTACCGTCTAATGAGAATGTAGGATGTCAATTCATTTCAAGTGTAGGACTAATAGAATTTCTCCAGTTGTCAAAGATCTTGGTTGAGTTCCATGTTATGGAAAACCCCTAGGGACCAAGATTCTCTCTTCAAATCAAATCAATTCAATTTATTAAGACACAAAGCTACAGTTTTCAAATAGTATGATTCTGTCGGGTAAGTAGGACAACCGCATGAGGAAAAATACTTATCGTCGTCACCCTATTACAATTCTTCTGGTCTGTATAAAAAATATTATTATAACTGAAACTAAAACTAAAAACAAATTAAATTTTCTAGTTCTAGTAGAAAGAATGTTAATTACGCTGTAATAATTTTTATTGCTATTTAATTGGAACATATGATGTTAATATAATTTTTATAATATATATAATTGAATAAAGATTATAATCAGTGTAGTATCTGAACAATATAAAATAATTTAAAAACGTAACAAATCATTTTTTGTACTAAAGGATTATATGATTAACTAGGAAAACGCCAAAGTCGTTGTTAGATGAGTGATTGAGCTATGTTTAGTATCCGGTTACATTCCCTTTCATTCCCCTAACTAAGGCCTCCCTTGCCTATCATAGGCGGGAGTGGCACGTTATGGCCGTAATTGACGTGCCCATATACAAACCATATTATATACCTAATTATCAAACTTAAATGCAAATGTTCCCGACTCAATAACATTGAATATAGTTTTATAATATTGTATTATAATTATTTATTATTAAATCTGTTGCTTTGTTTCCATACCTGTAAATGCCACATGCTGCTGATACTGTTGCTTATTTAGATGTTATTGTGACCAGAAAATGCATGATTATTGCTGTAGAGTTCTGGAATTCTGGGACTGGGAATTCCATGAATGAAATCAAAGTTCACAGAGCGAAGACTTACGACCTTCACGAAGACTGTCAAAGACAGTATTAGTATTAGTAAAAATATGTACCATTATCTTGCACCAATTGTAAATCAGCTCATCGAACAATTCTCTTCTCCAGTTATACTATCATAAAATCATATATATCAATGTCATTATCTTTAATAGCAACTCGCTAATTTTCAAATTCCACTTTAAATTATTAGTATTTATATTTCCATCATTGCCATGTGAATCATATTTATGAACATAATACTATTCATTCCCTCTCTTCAAGAGGGGTTATATCTGTTACCATGTATCGATCGATAAATAATTGAAATTGAAATTGAAATTGAAATGAAATTGAAGGTGGCACATCATTGTTTACGCGTCATCTTCTTTTTCTACCTTACCGACCACATCGAGTGATTCATTCATTTATTTACAACATCTACTGATATTGAAGCAGCTGTTACGTTGACTCCCGCCGTCCCCACTCCCTGTACATTAGATATAAAACACCTTTAGTAGGCTAGATACGCAATCTCCAATACCTCCGCACAGGCGCGAGCGTAGCAAATTGAAGAGTCAATCTGCCATCAACAAGATGGCGGTTTGGCGTTTTAATTTATGCTTTTTTAATGCATTTAAGTATTTTACTGGATTGTTTGATATGGTTTTAGCTTGTGCAGCATGGGATTGAATAAACAGAAACAATAAGAAGTTATTGCATAAGGGAATTTAATAATTATTTGGTGTTAATGGCGAGAATGCTCACCTGTCCAACCTGACGGCAATCTTGAGAACTATTTGGGCTACAAAATCGTTCCCATTTACTTAACATGCAAAATGCCATATTAAAGATGCTTCAAATTGTCACGGAAGTGGATTAATGACTGCTGATCTAGCTACTATAGGTGTTTAATATCTTTGCCCCTGCAAGGCGACGACCTTGAAGCGACCTTCACTATCACTGACACACTTCTCCCGCTGCCCAGGCACCATCTGAAGAGCAAGGCTTAGTGGGAGGTGACAATGACATAATGGCTCCAGTAAAGTATCCTAAACAAATAACACTGACCTCCGTTGTTAATCAGGTTATAACTAAATAGGACGTAAAATCAATTAATAAGTAAGGGAAACATATGAAACGAAAAAATATGAATTTGAGACTGTGTTATTTAACAAGATTAGTATAATGGTCCCAACGAAAGAATGCAGATGACTTGAAATTGTTTTCCCAACATAACAACTTTGTCAACTATATCCATGCTAGCTCAGAATGATTCTAGCACATGAAGGAACTCCGTGATCTAGCAGAGATAATTTTTGCTTGCGTTGGTAAAAGATATTTCTCTTTCATACACAAAGGCAACATTCCATTTACCGCCCATTCAAACTACCCCCACCACTATAAAGCAACTGCATTCTTTCATTGGAGCAAGTATATATGTACGTGAAATATTGGTAACTGTTGAAACCAAATGAAACATTAGGATAACGTTTATTTTCAATAGAATGTCCGGTAAAATATAACCTTCATACAAAGATAATGTAGTGGTATGTAGTGTGTGGTATAATGAGGAAGCGGAGAAACATTCATTAGGCATTAATAAAAATAGATATTGGTTATATTTTATGTGAAAAAATGGCTTTTAATCCCTATACTACCTGAAGTGAAAATACAAATAAATTATTAATGTGAAACGATTCCAAAAACCAGGTAGTCCGCTAAACGTAAACCATAAAGCCAATATAAAACTATCATAATGTGAAATGTCAAACTAGACAAAATCATTTTCTGTAATCCAAGGGATGTACTGAGAAACCAGGGTGAATGCAGTGTAGAGCTGGGAGAAGCAGGGGGATGTGTGATCAAATGGCTTGAAGGCGATGCTGACAACTCCTCGCAGGTAATACTTGTCAGAGCTAGGATGGAGAAACACGAGTCCTCCGCCAGAATCTCCCCCACAGACGCTCAAGCTCTGGTTCACATAACCAGCGCAGATCTTGTCCGAGCCCAGGAGCCTCTTCTGATTTGGTGGGATCGAGTCAATACAAGTGCTTGAAGGCACATAAGGCAGGTCCAGGTACTTTAGGGAGTCACTCAGATCCCTTCGGTAACCCCACCAGCCACCTGAAACAAGGGACACACATCTGTCATATCGTCCACCCACTCTGGTCCAGGTACTTGAGGGATCACTCGTCTCCCTCCGAGCCCGAACCCCGTTCCCCCCACTGGTGAAGCCTCACCCAGCCACCTGAAACAGAAACACTCACTTTACACATCGTCCGCACAGTCTGTTACAAGAACTAGCCAATATGTTATGCGAGTCGTTGCCAATGGAGTTTAAAGTCAACCAAGTCCAATATCCTCGTTCAGATGGTGATGAGTTGACTTCGCGGACAATTAAACTTGTCGCTGCCTCATCATCAGCTGGTACGTGGGGAAGTTTACTACCCGAAACTGTGTAGTGTAAAACGTGTACGCAATCAGTGGCATTGTCACTAAGTTACGTAGCCGACGGAGCTTCAGGTTCTAAGCACTTTCTCCTGTTTCTGGACATCATATTGAGCGTGTACCTGATGAGAATACACAGTCTACTTACAACGCCGACAGATCCGACTGTGAGTTGGTCTCCCTCTAGAATGTTGTCCCAATCAACGCAGATCAGGTTAGTCTTCAAGTTGATGTCGAATGGAGACTCCAGATGTAGCAAGCCGATGTCGTAGAAGAAGTCCGCGTTCCGGCCTCGGAAAGTGTCGTGTATAACAACCTCGGAGACATTCCTCCTCTGTACGTAGTGTCGGGGTCGTCCCAGGCGCGGAGGACCTTGCCGGCAGCCACCTTGTACATACTTGGTGCGTTTCTTCTCCTGCGCTGATTCATTCCAGAAACAGTGCGCGGCTGAAACATTAACACATTGACGCCTTTAATCATTTAGTTTTGACTTGTTTATTACATCAGCGATCAAAATAATAAATAACCAAAATAATAACTAAAAATATAATAACTATAGTGATAAAGCACTGCTTTGTAAATATTGTAATTCGTTATAACTGATGATAACAATTGAAAAATAATTTAAGATTTTGAAGATGTTCAAAAGGAGGGTTTTTGGAGGAACAATTGATTTGATACAACCTACCCCAAGAGCTTCGCTTCCGCGGAGATCGGTGGTGGTAAATGAGGGGGAAATGTAAATGTAAGTGATTATTCTAAGGGGGAGGGGAGGAGAAAAAGCAAATAATATTAATTAATAATTTATGTCTTCAAAGTTCTTCGGGGTTGAAATGACACTGCTACTCTACTCCTTGACAAAGGCAGCTCATACGTGATGGACGGGACCTTCAGGATCTGAACTATCTACCTGGTGTAACAAGGTAAATGAAAGCATTATTGAGACTCGCTCCACCTCAATCTTCCTTTCTTACCAGACAAAACAACTTGGGGTTTGATTAATGTTCCGCCGCAGATCTGATCTGTATTTCCAGAGCCAGGCTTAACCTCGTAGATGCCGACGTGCCAGGGGAACTCCCCGACCTTGGCTACCTGCCCCCCGGAGATGAGCGGAGCGCCAGCGTTGATGTTGCGTCGCCCGCAGTCTGGGGACAGACACGAATCACCGTGCTAATACAAATATATTCTAAATGAGTTTAATGTTAATAGTGTAAGCCTGGTATTCTACATCGCCGTCCATGCGTGAGTGTTGTATTTGCAAGGACGACCAGATGATGACGACCCAAGGCTGGATTGATTATGAGTATTATTCTGTTATTCTTGATTCGTTAGAGACCCCAATCTTTGTTGTACAAAGTCAATTTTAGAGTCTATTATATTATGTTAGTACAGGTAGTACAGGTATAACAAATGTGTGATCACATCTTGTATGAAGACTAGATCTGTAGCAAATGATGAAAGCAGCACAGTTTGTGAGATTATGTCAGATTCCGTATAATACTGGTCTTGCAATAGAGGAAAACGTAGGCTTCTAAATTTCATATATGCAATTATTGAATCAGAATTTGATTTTTAACTTCTAAGCTGAAGACAACATGCACACGTCTAGCGATCTCAGGGTGGTAGAAAATACTTCATATTATGGCATATTGGTATGTGTCCGTTTTCACAAAATACTGTCAGGAATACATGTTATTCAGTATGAATTATTACCATTGACAATGTACAGGCGTGCCCAGGCAATTTAAACACATTGTGGTTAACATAAATGGCTTTTCAATCAAAATCTTTTGTGTATGTGTAAACCCTCCTTATTTTTACAAATTGTTTATCTAATTATCAACTACAAAATAAAAACATGTGACTTGAACTTCACATGTGAACACAAACCTGGAAAGCACGTGAAGACAGGACGGTTCCACTTGCCACTTCTGAGACAGGTGACCTTCCTATAGCTGACACTAGTAGGAGCCACAAACCCTGGCTTGCAAGCTACGCGAGCCTCAGTCGCTATCGGATGTGGTTGGCTGCAGCTTACTCTCTCGCCTGCGTAGAAGCAGGATATGTTCACAGACTGGGAGGTCAGCGGTGGACAAGCAGTTGCGGAATTTGGGGCAGCTATTATAAACAAAAACACAGTCAGTTTCACCACTTACCTGCTGTGGTACCTACAGTTATGCTTTGTGTGTGTGTGTGTGTTACTGTTTCTCCCCCCGGATACTTGCTGAGATTCGATATAATCTTAGTATAATACATTTAATGTATATGTTTTGTGATATTGTATTCACTGTGTTTATTTTATTGCACTTGTCGGGCATATGCACTGTTGCCCATAAAGATTACATACATACAAGAAGTATCACACATTCCATTGTTAATGGTTAATACCATAAAAATTATTAATTTTTTATTAACATTTTACTTTTTTTCTAATTTAAGAAAACGACAATTGCAATGACACTTGAAAAAGACTCATGAGATCCCATGCATACAAAAACATCTTGTATAAATACAGCATAAATTAATGAAGGGCCCAGGTCATGTACCCTTCTACATTGGCGCATTCTTAATTCATAAACATACACTGGCCTGTAACTACATACTTGAAAGGCTTGGCAAAACAGAACTTGAAACTACTAGGAAACGCTCAGTTGGACGCGTTGATAAGCGAGCACGTGCTATAGCTAGACCCACATTGCACATTTTTTTTAATTTTAAAATTTGCGACGTTCGCTGTCCACGGGGCCATGTTTCCAATATTATTTATTATTGCCAAGGTATTTGGTAAACCCAAGTGGTAAATCCACCGCCATCTAGAGGACCTGACAT
>JAMZAV010008236.1:0-70056 GCA_024449915.1 Sweltsa coloradensis | reverse complement strand
TTGCCTAATGTCGTATTCGTATTGCATATACCGGTAGGCATATATAAATTTAAACTTTTTTTTCAAGGGACGCCCAAAAGAATTACGCAGATTACACGCTGCATCCAACTTTCCACCCTTTTAATCAAGCCATGGCCCATTTTTTTTTCATTTTCTCCCCATCCACTGCGATAGTGCCCAAAATGTACAAAAACACGTTTCCCCCCGAATTTACATTAACTGTTAACTCCGACAGACTTTAAATCTCCGACTACACATTCATCTCCACATTTTTGTTCTATTTTTCACCAAATTTGTGTGAAACCAAAATAATCTTTTCCTGTGGCACTTACTTTGGAAGTCTTAGAAAAAAAGAAACCCTTTTGTTGTTACTTATCTTGAGAATGAGTTCCAAGTGTACGTCTTTTTTTTGTATACAGCAGTTAAGAACAACTACCCCATAAAAAATATTATGCTTTTTTATATTGATCATTTTTCAAAAAAACTGCAAGTGCCCTAATTACAACGATACAACATTTCCAGTTATTTAACCGACAATTCAAAGACGATATTTACTTTTATTTCTGGGAATATAGGGACAGTTTTAGAATCTTCTATAAATATGTAAAGGACTAAAGAAAATAAAAAATTTTAAAACATACTATAATTGGGTTTTGCACATTTTTAACCGTACTAAAATCTCGACTTTGTAAAGCCCGTCGGGGCCCCGGGGGTAAATCATGATCTAACAATTTTTCTCGTTCTAGGTCTGCCGAGCGCATGGGGGCGGAGCTTCCCGCCGCGCTGTGACGTAACCCGGGTGCGAAGTTGGTTCCCGTCCCTCATTCACCCATGCATTCACTTCATTACTCCACTCCACTGCTTTTGTTTGTTTGTTATGAATATTTTAAATCGTGTGTACTCTAAAGAAAAAATGGTAAAATGTTTCGTGTAGGGCTTAAATAAAACTCAAAAAACGGTGAAACAAATGGCTCAAAGATCCCCTTTTTTTCGATTTCCAAAAGATTCAGACACGTGAAATATTTGGGTTTCGACGGTGTAACAAAAAGACAAGATTACGGATTCTGCACGAATGTGCTCTGAACTTTTCACTAAAAAGTACTTCGGGAAAACTTTCAACATCAACCTGTATTCCCTAAAATTGCAAAAAAAAATAAAACCGGGTAGTGTTCCATCTCTTAAAATGCCCTTATACTACTCCTCACAGAAAAGACCTGAAAGCGAACGGGGAAAAATAAAAATCGAAAAAGGAAAAAGCGGTTGACGATTTTGTATGTACCAGTATTTGATACTTTTACTTTTCATAATATGTCTACCTTTTTTTAAAAAAATTTATCGACAACTATATGGGGGAACCGATGCACCCCCTTCTTTGAGTCATAAACAAAATATTATATTTAAATAAAAAAATAATAATTAGGGTTTTTTAGTATATGTCGGATACAGAGAGGTTTTCTGAGGGTTTTGACATCATCGTAACTATGCTGTCTTTTTAAACCATAAATAATGGTAAAAAAAATAAATCATTTTTGTAGGAGGCCCGCTGTAGGTTTTAAACAAAAATTTTAACCGATGTAACTAGGTATATTGCGGATAGGACAATTTTAAGGGATGTCATGTCCGAGGGCTATTTAAAGGAGTCAATCCTTGCCTGGGAAAAAAACCTTCATCGGGATTCCGGGGTCTCGCGGGATTAAAAACCCGGGTCCCCGATCAAGCCGAGCGCTAAAAAAAAAAAACGCTCGAGCCAAACTTCGGGATAAAATTTTTTTTACGTTAAAACCTATATCATGTTTTAACCAGAAAACTTCTTTTAAACTGTGAAACGGGTAATGATGGTTACACAAAGAAAACCCGCTACTTATTTGTCTGGTTTTTTAAAATTCACACTAACATGTCAGGGCTTTCAGGGGGGGTGTGGGTTCCCAGGGAGCTGCTTAGGACGGCGGGTTTTAGGGGGGCGGCATTTTCCGAAGTACTTAAAATATTATATTTTCCCACTTTTTTTATAAAATGTCTGAAAAAATTTCAAAAAAACAAATACTTTTTTAACGAAATTTTAAGCCTTCATTTTGCAGTATATTGTTTTCTAATATGAAATCCTTTGATGAACCGCTCATTTTCCGTCAAGACACAAACGGTTTCCCTGCTGCTCTTATTAAGTCGCTCCAATCCCAAAACTTGTAAATAATTAAAAATTATAATAAAAAAAACCAAAAATATAATATTTATAATTTAAAACATATAATCCCTTTATTTTGCAAAGTTACTACCCCAAATACAAAAAATTGTGCTTTTTTGTATGTCGCATTATCGGGTTTTTAAATGTGAAAACTGATTTTTTATGATGTTGTTAATAAAATTTTTAGTATACATCAACGAAATTATTTTGTAATTGAGCTTTCATGTTTCAATTTTTCTGGGTTTGAATTTATTTTAATCTCCTAAAAATATACAAGAATAATAAAAATAATAAATAAATAAAAAAATAAATATAAATAAATAAATTTATTTTATCCTATTGACTATTATTATTGTTTCTATTGTTTTTATGTTTTTATTGATATTTTTGATGGGGGTTTGGGGATATGATTAGGTTCACTTTTCCATCATCTGACGATTTTTTAGTTGTTTTTTTAACGCAAGTAAAAAAATGACCCAATAATGAGTGGTTTTTTTGTAATGCGCGAGTAAAATCTCGCTTTGAAATTGATTAGTAAAAACACTCGTTTTTTACAATTTTTCCCCCCACCCCCATGACAGCCCAGCAGGTGGCCGGCCGTGCGCCCCGGTGACGTCATGCGCGGCCTTGAAAAGAAACTCGTCGCGGGGGGGCAGACCTTAGTAACGAGATATATTTTTAATCAGGGGGGAGAATTGTCTAGAGCATGGCTCTGCTAATCGTAAAAGGCGATTCAAGAGAAAAATCCACCTCACAAAAATCGCTAGTATGAAAGGGGAGTTTTTACTTACTTACTTTTTTTGCCTTTGGGAATCGCGCGAGGACCTTGCCCCTTCCCTTGACGACCCCTCGACGCGACGACGACGACACAAAGACACCACGAAAAGTGAGAAGACAATACGAAACCCCGGGCGTAGAACCCCCCTTTTCCCCCCTTACACGTCTGGTTCTAACCAGATGGCCTCCCACCCCCCCCCCCCCCCCCCCCCAAGTTAGAGTGGTGCATTAGACCAACGGTTGACGCCTCCTTAATCCCCAAAAAAAAAAAAAAAAACACT
Organism: Sweltsa coloradensis; assembly: GCA_024449915.1. NCBI lineage: Eukaryota > Metazoa > Arthropoda > Insecta > Plecoptera > Chloroperlidae > Sweltsa > Sweltsa coloradensis. The sequence goes on along the minus strand of JAMZAV010008236.1, from coordinate 66,816 downwards.
TTTTTACAAAGACAATTTCAAGAATGGCATTTGTTTTAAAAAACAAAGGTGTTTACCCTAATCGTGACGTCACATGCCCATGCGGCTTGCGCGGGAAAAAGTCAAGGTTCAAAACCAAAAAATTTTATTTAATTTTATCTCAATAGAATTGAGAATATTTTTCTTTATTGGTTTTAATTACGGCAACAATGTTTTTTAATGATTAACCCCCATAGTCCGTAAACCCGCGCCCCTTTTGGAGTAAAAAGCCTTCCTTCCTAGATTCAGGGCCTTTTGGGAGGGGGAATAAAAAAGTGAAATGTGAGTGACTTTGGGTTTTCAAGCAAAACTTTACCATCTTTGTAACCCGACAAAATTGGAGTTAGTATAGGCCTAGGAACAAAATTCCCTGGTGATTTTTCTAGATGTGTTTTAAAAGTTTATACAGGCTGGCTGTCTTAACTCGAAAACATCCGAAATCCAATGGCTGAGTGAAACATTTTATTTAGAATTAAAAAAAAATTAAAATAAAACAATGACTTTGTAGTGATGTTGCACTGGCGTGCATTTCATGAGTCTACAAAAGCGAGCTAACAGCAATGCTAGTCTGTCATCACCATCTCTATTCTCTAACATTTTCCTCCGTGCCCCTAGTAAGATGCAACCTTCAACTCTCAAGTGTCTAAAGGGTTGCCTAGCGAACGCAAGGTAGTTACACAAAACCCGTTTCAAAAACATTATTTGAAAAGGAACAATGTTTCGGTGTTGTGACCGTCCTGGATGGGTCGTAAGACCGAATGTTTCGGTGTTGTGGCACATACTGGATAGGTCGTAACACCGAAATGTTTCGGTGTTGTGACCCGTCCTGGATGGGTCGTAAGACCGAATCATTCGGCATTGCGGCGTCAAAGCTTTCGGTGTTGTGGAAATTGTGTGATGTGGGTATTCGGAGCAAAGTCACCCGTTTCGGTCTTATGGCCCATCTAGATAGGTCGTTCGTCACAATTTTGAAAAGTTGTGATAAACGACCCATCCTGCTAGTGCCACAACACCGAATTTTTCGGTCTTGTGGCAATTGTGTGCTGTGGATACCTCTGTCGAAAATATTCGGTCTTGTGGCATAGTCTGTTTTTCGGTGTTGTGGTATTGTGTGCAGTGGATATTCGGTGATGTGGCCCGACCCGTCACGCATAATTGTGATAGTACCTATCACTAACATATTTTTTTTGTATATTAGCTTTTAAATGAATAATCAAGTTTTTTATCATTTCTAATGAAACCTTAATTTTAGGCAATTTCCCATACGATTTTGAAGTAGACTTTATATAGGCGTATTCAGCGCAAAATTCTGTTCTAGAAAAGTTCAGAAACAAATCTCTTGCAATTTGTCCGGGGTTAGCTCCTTTTTTCGTTTCCTTGCCTGGCCTATTTTCTTTCACCTACCCGTGGCTATTTCTGACGAGCAAAGGATTTTCCTTTTCCTACCATATCCCTTAGGCTAGAGTGGCGCTTATAACCAAAGGGTTTGGGCGCGCCCTAAAACCAAAATAAAAAAAAAAACCATTTTCTAGGGTTCGCCTATAGGCCTAAATTGTTTTTGGGATTTTTCTAAAGCCTCTTTTTTTTGACCATTTGCCGCTGGGGGGCAGTATGATTCGTACACTAGCTGGCTTTCCCAATTTAGCATGGGGTGTAGCTGTTAACAAGGGTATGTATAAAAATGGGCATTTTTGAAAAAAAAAGGTTTTTCCCTACTAGTTAAACAAAGTTTGTGCAATGATTTAAAAGGGGAAAAACGCCAAAGTCGTTGATAGACGATGAGTAAAGCCATGTTTTGGTACCCGGAACTTTTTCTTTTTAGTTTGATGAAAAAAATTTTTACATAGGTATTTTTAAAAGGGTTTTTTTGGAGTTTAGTTGGTATAAGGGCCCGTCCCCTGAAAGGGGCCCAAAATGCCCAAATTTTACCCTATGATAGGCTGGGGGCATTGTTTTAAAAAAGGCCTATCGCTGGGGGACTAGGGAGGCCTTTGGAGGGGGAAAAAAAGGGAACGTTCCCGGGGTACGCAACAATGACTCACCAATCTTTTAACCCAACAAATTTGGCTTTTTCCCTAGTGCTAGTTAAAGTTTTCTTTTTTTTTCCCCTTGTCCTTTCCCCTCCCAAATACATTGGGGAAACCCTTTAAATAATATTTTTTAAGCCCTAGGAGCAACGGGTTTTGCTCAGATTTTTTGAATTTGGTCCCCAAAAAAAATTTAAAAACAGGAGGGGTTTTGGACGGGCAAGCGTAAAGTATGGAAAAAAAAAGATGGCGTTTTTGGGAAGTTTGTGTTTTTGTGTCTCACGTGGATGTGTATTTTTGGGGTTTAGTGCGATTTGAAAGGGTTGTCAAATTTTGGTGTTCAACAATGCAGTAATGTTTGTTTGGCCCTTTCCCAAAGCGAACGGTTTTGACCAACAAGTTTAATTAAACGGCGGGCTAAAGGGAAATTTTTCTCGTTGGCTTTTTCTTTGGGCCTTGGGCCTTGCACCTTTTGTGGCCAAATTGGCCAAATTTTTTGCTGATGCCTACCTGGGGCCTTTTAGATAGCCTAAAAAATGCGACATTTACATCACTCTAAAAAAAGTTTTAGTTTTTTGGGGATTAAAATTTTTCACATTTTATCGTTGCGTTCAAACGAAAAGGGCTAAGAAAAGCACCCCAACCTAGGCCTGGCCCCGTCCCAGCGGCTGTCCGCCCCGATTTTTCCCTTGGGCCCCCCCCTAAACCCAGGCCTAGGCCTAGGGGCTAGGGGCAAGTCTTGTTAATCCCGGGATGTGTGCAGTTTATTTGGTTTTTTTTTTTAAAAAACGACCCTAATTATTTAAAAGTAAAACCCAAAACTTTTAAGGCTGAAATTTTTTCTAGGGATTTACCTGCCCCTTCACTCGTGTGGGCTGTTAGTTAGGGTAAAAAAGGGGACCAGGGTGAAATCCACAAACCCCTTTAAAAAAGGAAATGTTTAAAAATTAAATTTGGGGCTAGGCCTAGGCTTCCCCAGGGTACCTGAAAGGGGCCCAAGAAAAATTTTAAAACCCCAAAAAGTAGGCCTTTCTTTTTTACAAAATTGGGTAATTAAGCCGTAGGCCTATAGGCCTCACCCCCAAAATACCTGGGTTTGGGTGTGGGGGTTTTGAGGGGGGGGGGGAGGGGGGTGAGGGTTTTGGGCTAGGCTTGCAATTTTTTTCCAAACTTGAAAAATAGGGCCCAGAGGCCAGAGGATAGGCCCGCCCGCACCTTAGTAACTAACCCCCAGGGTAGGCTAGCGCTAGGCCTTTACATGTTCCCCAAAAAAAGGTGTGACGCCCCATTGGTGAAGGCACTTTGGGTTCTAACCTTTTGTATACAGTAGGCTAAACCTAGCCCTACAAAAATTGCATTTTCTAAAAAAGCGGTTCCGATCTGGGCTAGGCTGGGCCAAATGGCTTGTAGGATACAATCCCGATTTGAGTTCTCTTAGGCCTACACACTTCAAGCATTTTTGGGAATTGGTGAATTGAAAAAAAAGAATGACAGGAAAAACGAATGTTTTTGTAAGTTGTATTGAAAAGCAGGCTTGGCCATGACCAACCCGCAAAGAATGGTGATGAAGGAAGTGTCAGTTGCCAGTTGGTGTACATATGCCTAGGCCTCCTAGTCAGTAGGGAAAATCCCCATTGGTCTTATTATGGCCCGGCTAAGTCACCGTACTTTTTTTTAAATGAAATATCTTTTTTACTACCTACCCTGCTGAAAATCTTGTCAAGAACTTGGAAAATTTGTGGCCTAGGCCTAGGTAAATGGAGACTTTTTATTTTTTTTTGGCATATTGCAAACTTTTTGCCCCGCTCTTGGAAAGATTGGGGTTGGTCTTGTATGTGGTACCGGACTTGATGAAATTTTTCGATATACACTATGCCCTTATTAATTTTTCCCCCATGGTTTTGTTAATTCTAGGCCCTGTAACATAGGAAAAGTGGGCAGAAACCCCGCTGCTAGGGTAAACACGGGCCTAGCCCTTAACCTGCCTAAGTTTTTACGGGAAGATGTTATCAATCACAACTGTCACCTAGGCCTTAGTGGTTTTATACTCACATACCCTGAGGCCTGCACAAACGATTACGCTACTGTAGGCCTAGCATTTAGTCAATGTGGGCCTTTTTGCTTACCGTGTAGGCTTATTTGATTTCTTTTGGGTTTTCAACTAGCCCTTTTTACTCTAGTTAAAATAAACTGACAACTAAAAACTAAAAAAAAATATAAGACGCACAAAGGGTAGGTTGGGCTTTTTTTTTTTTTTTTGCTAAATAACTGTTTGATGAGGTTTTCAAAAAAATAGGGCTAACACCAGGGTCATTTAAAGTTTGAAATCTTACAAGTTTTTCAAGATCTTTTTTTTGAATCCAAGATTTTGGTAAGACTTAACAAGATCTTTTTGTATCTTTTTCTAGGTCTATTAAGTTTTTGGGCAGATCTTGCAAATTCCCCTTTACAAGATTTTCAGCAGGGATCAAAAAATTTCAAAATTTAAATTTGGCCCTACCTGGCCCTAGCTTGGGCTTTTTTAAATTTTTTAATAGCCAAGAAAGATTTTTAAAAAAGAAATGCGATTTTATTGTAAAAATTAAAGGACAACCCATTGCTAATTTTGTTTTCATTTAAAAACTAGCCTGGTAAAATTTTGAAAAAAGAAAAAAATTTAAACTGTTTTTTCAATTTTTCAATCTTTTATTTAGGTAGCCAGTTAGGCATAGGGATACTATTTTATAATTTTTTAGGCCTAGGCCCCCATTTTTTTTCTTTTAGCCTTCCCTTGCCTACTGAGTACCTAAGCTAGGTAGGCCTACTGACTCTTAAATTCAAAAAAAGCTTTTTCCCTTTAAAATATTAACTTTTTTGTTTGGCTACCGTTTTCAGTCCCCCCCCTTTATATTTCCTAAAGTTTAGTTTTGGGCCCCAGGGGGTTAGGCCCAAGTTTTGTACTTCCCACCTCGTAATAAGACACTAGTGTTCAGTGTTTTTTTATCTATTTGTTTCCCCCCCCACAATCTCTCGACTAGGTAAGGTATGGACCCGTAGTTGTGATTTCAATCTGTTTAAATACCCTGGGATATGAAGTTTTTTATTTTAAATTTTTTTGCAAAAATGCCTTTTCATTGAGTAGGGTTCTGCACTAAAAAATAGCACTGGGGGCAAAATTTTTTTGACCAGAGTTTTTTTTTTTTTTTTTTAGCTAAACGAGGTTTAAACCCCGGAGGGGGGTCGAATCCTCTACACCCTGCCTAAACCCCCCCCAGGCCTCCCCCCCAAAACCCCCAATCAAAAAAATGCCCAAAGCACAAACCCAAACTTTTCCTACGTGAGTGATTCTTCACATTCTTTACAGTTGTGAATACAATTCCTCAGCGTACAAATGCTTCCATTTCCCTGCAAACCCAAATCAGGGGGGATCTAGGACTAATCATGGGGGGGGGGGGGGGGGGGCGATTCACGTGTGCATGTAGGCTACGCTGAGTGTCTCTTTTATCTGTGGCGGAGAAAGGGATTAAGCATGGGGGGAATGGGGGCCGGACTCCCCCTTAAAAGCCCGCAGGGGGGAAAAAGTTGAAAATAGGTTTTTTTTTGAGTTTATTTTTTGCGTTTTTGAAAAAAGGGGTGGGCGGAATGCAATACCTACCGAAACAATTGTAGGCCTAGTTGTGTGCGTCAATTCTCATGTCCGGCTTAAAATTTACGCCCAGGCAAAAAAATTTGGGAAAAAGAGGTTTTTTTTAGAGTGCTTTGTGCGTTTTAGAAAAAAGTGGTGGGCAGAATGCAATCCCGAAACAATGTAGGCCTAGGCCTAGTTTGTGGTGCGTCAATTCGTCATGTCGAGCGTACAATTTACAGCATTGGCCTACATTGCTACATAATTATTAACGTTTAATCTCATTTTCAATTTACAGCCACTTCGGCTTGTCACGGATTTTTTACATTTCAACTCTTTATAGAGCTAAAATTCTTAAAAATTAACTAGCCTAATTAATTGTAATGTTTTATAGGCCTACTGAGACAATTGTGTTTACACACACCTACCATAAGGTGAAAAGATTTTTAAATGAATTGTAATTTTTAGATATTATATTGAGTGAAATGTGGTGTCACGGATGTGACATTGTTGGGAAGTGGATCCCGGATCATCATCAAAATTAGAAAATTCAGCTCCCTGACCAGACAGCTACATTTTTTCCCTATACAAAGAGCTTATCCCCTTAAAGATGAGCCCCTTATAATCACCCTTCATTGTTTTAAAAAAAAATGATATTAATTGTTATGATTTTTTGTGTGCGTCACGGATGTTACACACACTTTTTTTCCTTGCCAGTTTTCTAACCATTTTCATTTTACTACTATGTTATTCTTATTTCTCGATTTGGTTTGATCGGAAAACACTCCCGTGGGGTGTAATTGTTTTTATTACTACAATTCAAAATTAAAAAAGTCTGCCCCAACGGGAATCGAACCACGGATCTCCCACATTCCAGGTGGACGTCTTAACCACTAGACCATCAGGACGGGTACATTTTAATCTCTGAATTGTAGTTGCATTATACATCTGAATGGATGGAACAGTACTGCAACGAATATCTGCTGCTTTTGAACTGACCACCAAACATTAATTATAAGTCATTACCTTACGCAGGTATGCGCGAGGGATTATTTCTCGATTTGGTTTGATCGGGAAACACTCCCGTGGGTGTAATTGTTTTTATTTACTACAATTTCAGAAATTAAAAATTCCGCCCAACCGGGAATCGAACACGGATCTCCCACATTCCAGGTGGATTCTTAACCACTAGAACCATCAGGACGGGTACATTTTAATCTCGAATTGTAGTTGCATTATACACTGAATGGATGGAACAGTAACTGCAACGAATATCTGCTGCCTTTGAACTGACCACCAACATTAATTATAATGTCATTACTTTATGCAGGTATGAGCGAGGGTTTATTTCTCGATTGGTTCGATCGGGAAACACTCCCGTGGGTGTAATTGTTTTATTTACTACAATTCAGGAAACTAAAAAAGTCCGCCCAACACAGGGAATCGAACACCACGGATTTCCCACATTTGCCAGTAGGACGTGTCTTAACCACTATACCATCAGGACGGGTAACATTTTAATCTCTGAATTGTAGTTGCACTATACATCTGAATGGATTCCTGCGAATACCATACCTGCGTAAAGTAAATGACATTATAATGTAATGTTTGGTGGTCAGTTCAAAGGCAGCAGATATTCGTTGCAGTAGGCCTACTGTTCCATCCATTCAGATGTATAATGCAACTACAATTCAGAGATTAAAATGTACCTGTCCTGATGGTCTAGTGGTTAAGACGTCCACCTGGAATGTGGGAGATCCGTGGTTCGATTCCCGGTTGGGGCGGACTTTTTTAATTTCTGAATTGTAGTAAATAAAAAAAATAAAATATGTTATTCTTAGTTACAAATTCAAGCATTCCTTACTGGTATCTAAATTTTTTGGGTTCAAAATAAAATTGTAAAATAAAATAAATGCGATGTTAAGGAGTTGCTGAGGCTGGCGCGGAGACGAGTTTAGACGCTAGCATTCTGTTTTTTCCGGGTAAACTGTTATCAAATTTCACGCTAGATTGGTAATAAAGAATAAATCTATGCTATCCAGTAGGCCTACGTGTATTTCTAAATTACCTAATTCATTGATTTTGAATTAAAATTTAGTGAAATCACAAAATTTACTCCATTTTGGTCAACTTCGGGAATTTATTCCAAGTAGGTAGCCCTAAACAGATTTTTTTAACTCAAATTTGCAAACTGGATATCAACGTTTAAATCAATGTGAACGCGTAAGTTAATTTGTTTTTATCTTAAGATAAACGGTTTGGTGGGAATTTCCATAATTGGAATCCATGTTTTGGATTTCTTTTTTTCACGTTTTGGACTTAGGCATATGCCTCGCAATGGATCTTTAAGGCTTAATTATTGCAACCAATTGCGGATATAAATATAAATGTACTTTAATAACATCCATGCAAAATTTGGTAATGATATTACCAACCGTTCAGCAGAAATCATCAACACCTTAGGAGTGCGCGCATTTGAGTTGGGCAAAGCTCGGCTCTTAACTATTTCCTTTATTGTATAATATAATTATAGTTTTCCAGTATGTTATGTTTTATAAATGTTAACATAAACTTACCAATAGGTAGGGTAGGGCCTAGTGTTGTTTTTATAATAAATACAAACTTTTACAAACATGTAATAGGCTACAAATACTATCGAAGTTTGAAATAACAGTGACAAGGACCATACATTTCACGTATTAAAAATCTAGACAAGAAAAAGATTAGGCTACACATCAGCAATTTTATTTTTAAATAAACCCCTTCAATACAATTGATTGATCATTATTTCAAGTGAGTAATCACATCACAATCTTTCAACAACATCCGCAACATGTAACATCCGTGACACTATTTTTCAGAAATGTTTAAAGGCTATGAACACTTAAAAAATGTTAAAGGTTAGCCTACAAGTACATTGTCAACATACCACAACTGTAGCAAAATATAAGAACTATTATACACCAAAAAACAACTTATTTGCCTTTATTGTCACGATGTTACATCACAAACATGATTACATTATTCACTAATAAATGATGTGATATAATTACATAAAGACTTGAAATTCACAGTTTAGATTCTTCACACATGACCTTAACTTATGAACTGCTTAAAATGGAGGTACCAGCTGATTCTTTTGAACACCAGGCTGCCAACTTTTTGTAAAAAATCATCTTCCACTTACACCAATAAAAGCTATAATTTCAATGGCAAATACAGACTACGTAATGGTTATTTTACATTAAAAAAAAAAATTTGGTTTTCATAAAATTACATGCATTCTCTTTCAATTAGTAAAAACATTTTTAAAAAAATTAATTTTTTAATTTTTTTGTACTTTTCCCCTTTTAAGCCGGAGTGGCTGTCTAGCATTTTATTTATTAATTTATTAAACGTCTATAGAATATAATAGGCCTAGCCTAGACATAGAGCGGAGCTGACCGCTGACTCATCAACATGTATAAATCAGACATTTCACTGAATTGTGCTGACTAGTAATGATATCAAGTCCAAAAAGTCCGAAACCGGTTCTTTAAAAAAAAAAAAGTTTTTAATTTATTTATTTTTTATTTTTTTAAAAGTTACAATTTACAATTAGCAGGTCAAACCATTCTTCAAAGTTCAAACAATGAGCGCGTCCTTGAACACCCTGTAGCCTATTGTGCGATCTGGAGCGGGATGGGCCTATAGTAGGGGGGCAACAGGTATCACCGTGCATCTTTCGTGGAAGAGTTTTGCGGTAAGTTGTATTCTATTAGGTAGTAGGATACAAGTTTTTTGCACTTTCCTTGCAGGCCATGCTATGCTGCAGAGGGCGTCGGGGGCGTCGCGACGCCCTTACACGTTTTTTTAGAGGGATGATTTTTTATCTCGTGTGGCCCTTTCGTGATAGAGTGTTGCGGTAAACTATATTTTTATTAAGTAAGAGCAAACAAATTTTTTTCACCTATTTTTGCAGGTCCTGGTATGCTTGAAAGGGCGTCGGGAGCGTCGCGACGCCCTATAACGTTTTTTAAGAGGAATTATTTTTTTATCTCATGTGCCTTTTGTGATAGAGAATTGCGGTAAACTGTATTCTATAAAGTAATGACATACAAGGTTTTTTCACCAACCTTTCAGGTCCTGGCACGCTTCAGAGGGCGTCGGGGCGTCGCGACGCCCAAAAACGGTTTTCTGAAAAGAGGAATGAATTTTTATCTCGTGTACCTTTCGTGCTAGAGTGTTGCGGTGAATGTATTCTATTAAGAAATAGCATACAAGTTTTTAGCACCTACCTTGCAGGTCTTAACACGCTTCAGAGGCGTCGGGGGCGTCACGACGCCCTATAACGCTTTTTAAAGAGGGATTATTTTTTATCGCATGTGCCTTTTGTGATACAGTATTGCGGTGAATTGTATTCTATTAAGTAATGGCATACAAGTTTTTAGAACCTACCTTGCAGGTCCTGGTAGCTTCAGAGGGCGTCGGGGGCGTCGCGACGCCCTTTAACGTTGATAAAGATGCTTGATTTTTATCACGTGTGCCTTTCGTGATAGAGTATTGCGGTAAACTGTATTCATTTAAGTAATATCATTCAAGTCTTTTGAACCTACCTTGCAGGTCTTGGTACGCTTCAGAGGCCTCGGGGGCGTCGCGACGCCCTATAACGTTTTTTAGAGTGATGTTTTTTTTATCTCGTGTACCTTTCGTGATAGAGTATTGCGGTAAACTGTATTCAATTAAGTATTATCATTCAAGTTTTTTGCATCTACTTTGCAGGTCCTGGTACGCTTCAGAGGGCGTCGGGGGCGTCGCGACGCCATTTAACGATGAAAAAGATGCTTGATTTTTTATCACGTGTACCTTTCGTGATAGAGTATTGCGGTAAACTGTATTCAATTAAGTAATATCATTCAAGTTTTTTGCATCTACCTTGCAGGTCCTGGTACGCTTCAGAGGGCGTCGGGGGCGTCGCGTCGCCCTATAACGTTTTTAAGAGTGATTTTTAAGAGTCCTTGCAGCAAACTAAGACGAGCAAGGAAGGTGATAAAAAAACTTAAAACTATTACTTAATAGAATACAGATTACCGCAATACTCTATCACGAAAGGTACACGAGATAAAAAATCAAGCATCTTTATCAACGTTTTAGGGCGTCGTGACGCCCCCGACGCCCTCTGAAGCGTGCCAAGACCTGCAAGGTAGGTTCTAAAAACTTGTATGCTATTACTTAATAGAATACAATTCACCGCAACATTCTAGCACGAAAGGTAAACGAGATAAAAATTCATTACTCTTTTTCAGAAAACCGTTTTAGGGCGTCGCGACGCCCCCGATGCCCTTTCAAGCATTATAGGACCTGCAAGGTAGGTTCTAAAAACTTGTATGCTATTACTTAATAGAATATAGTTTTACCGAACTACTCTATCATGAAAGGCACACGAGATAAAAAAAATTATCTTTATTATAAAAAACCATTATAGGGCGTTCGCGACGCCCCCTCGACGCCCTCTGAAGCCTACCAGGACCTGCAAGGTAGGTTCTAAAAACTTGTATGCTATTTCTTAATAGAATACAATTCACCGCAACACTCTAGCACGAAAGGTACACGAGATAAAAATTCATTCCTCTTTTCAAAAAACCGTTTTAGGGCGTCACGACGCCCCCGACGCCCTCTGAAGCGTGCCAGGACCTGCAAGGTTGGTGAAAAAACCTTGTATGTCATTACTTAATAGAATACAGTTTACCGCAATACTCTATCACGAAAGGCACATGAGATAAAAAATAATTCCTCTTGAAAAACGTTATAGGGCGTCGCGACGCCCCCGACGCCCTTTCAAGCGTACCAGGACCTGCAAAATAGATGCAAAAAATTTGTTTGCTCTTACTTAACAAAATATAGTTCACCGCAAACACTCTATCACAAAGGCACACGAGATAAAAAATCATCCCTCTTAAAAACGTGTAAGGGCGTCGCGACGCCCCGACGCCCTCTGCAGAAATAGCATGGCCTGCAAGGAAAGTGCAAAAAACTTGTATCCTACTACCTTAATAGAATACAACTTACCGCAAAACTCTTCCACGAAAGATGCACGGGAAATAAAATCATACCTCTTGCTCCTCTACTACTAGCATAGCTGAATAACTTCACAATCTGTGAGAAAAGAAGGTGCTGTTACGTAGTTATGTACAAAAAAGAAATACAAATTCGAATTTAAATTAGGCCCTATCAATTATTTATTACAATTTTTTAACATCACTGTAAAAAAAAAAAAAATTGGGAACCGGTTCGGAACCGGTTTCCGGGTACCCGATGTCATCACTAGTGCTGACAGAAACCAACCAAATCAGCCACTGCTAGCCCTTGTAGCTCAACAGGCCGTGCCCTGCTGCTGCTGTTGTCAACGGCAGGGCTCAATTTTGCACTCGCCACCGAGACATCAAAGGCAGTTGCTTATACCTATACGTAGGTGATACCTAAGAGTCTTGAGCGTGCACAATCACATCCCGGTCCAACTTATTTATTTATTTGAGTAAGCCTTCTACAGTGTTCAGTGTTCACTCATATGCATGTCATATAGACATGCGAGTATTTGAAGTTGTCAATGAGGAAGATCTGTACAATTGTTAAGTATTATTTACATGGTATTTACAATATTTTCAAAAGTTTCATTCAATAAAATAGTACAATTGGTACAAATAAAACAGTTTACAATGTATTATATGGACAATGCAGATGCAAATTTACAAAAGTTCAATTCGATAAAAGAGTGCAATTATTATTGGTCAATTAAAACAGTTTCAATGTAGATACAATATATTATATCAGTTAGGCCTAGCCTATTTAGATTAAAATTAAAATTGAGATATTTGGGTTCACACAACATATGTGCTGGTTCTATAGTTAGCTTAGCTAGTTGGATGAGCAAAGCAAAGACTTCAATTTCACTGACCCCTCAAAAAATTTAGCTCCAATGTTTTTTTTTTTTGTATTTTTGTCTGTTTGTTAGCTAACTACCAGGCAAACGGCATATCCGATCTTGATGAAAATTGGAGGGTACCTTCGAAATCTCTGAACTTGGAGGTGTATTGTTTTTGGGTACAATCGAAGAAATATTTCTCTTGAATATCGTACTTTTACGTTTTTTTTTTTGATTTTTAGTGCAATATTTTCGTGACATTTGGGCCGATTCTGTCCAAACGGGTGGGGCTACAACGTTCATATTTTACATGGGCATTAAGGTTATGGTGCGGTAGTACTACCTTTTGAAAGAAAAAGTTGAAAAAGTTATCCAGAATCCATAGGCCTAGAAATAAAGGATTTAATGTGAGTTTTATGAAATGTAGCCTATAACAATAATTAACAAGTAACTAAGCCTATAGAAACTTGACAACAATCACCTACAATGCATTCATAAAGCAATCTTTGGGCCTACAGATATTTGACATTCTAATTATCCTAGCAATCAGTACTTTATAAAAATTCTTCTAATTTAACAAAAATGATTTTGCAATGGAACTTGAAGAAGTAAAGAGAAAAAAAGCTCATCCATCATCAACGCGACGGGACTTTAGCGTTTTTCTAGTCCTATACAATACAAGTCTCAAAATATTCACTTACTGTTCCTAGCCTTAAACTCCTTCCTAGAACTTGTACCAACACTCCACACACAACTTCACTTCCTCCCCTAGGTACCGCCCTACGTGATTATCAATTATCTTACTTTCTAAGGTGGCCTTTTATACATACTATTGTAATATATGCCGTTCACTGCTGTTTCCACAGTAAAATAATATAATTTTTTTAATTTTTAAAGAATCGTGGGAGGGTTGATCGCCCCACCGGGTTATCCGCCACTGAACCAAGTAGGCTTACCTATACTCCAAAATGAATTTCCCTTCACAACTAAATACCAGGGGGCATTGCCCCCCAACCCCCATTGGGGCTCTGTCCCTGGATCCCAATAACAAAACACATCAAAGTGATTCTTCACAATAGTGAATTCACAATTCACTTGGCGATAGCGGAATGCTTCATGGTTGTGCTTTGGTGCGTTTTGTTGTTGGGGTTCAAGGGGTTGGGGGGATTTAGTTGTGAAACTAATTTCATTTTGGAGTCCGGGTAGTTGGTTGCATGGATTGCGTTTGAAGATCCGAGCTGGAGGTGATGGGTGGTTTGTTTGTTACGTGTTGTTACTTGTTGTTGTTGTGTCTGTTGTTTTATTTTGTGAACACTTGTGTGCGCTTGTTTAAAATCATTTAAAAATGGTTAAAAGCAATGCTGAGTAGCCTATCCCTAGGCTACACTTTTACCATTATTTTAACGTTTTGACGCGCAGCAAAATGGCCATAGTTCAATCAGATTCCGGGCTGCAAAAGCCGTTACTTTTCAATAGGCCTAGGGCCTATAATATTACTTAAATTGTGGATGTGTGGTTGTAGTTTGCTACGGTGTTATCTTGGTTTTGAGTTTTCAAGAAATAAGCTAGGCTTAGTAGGCCTAGGCCTAATAGCATTTTTTCTTAAAAAACATTTAAACCCCGGTACGGTACGGTTATAGGCCTATGCGGATGCCTGTGCATGTGCACGTTTAATAAACATCAAAGGAAGAAGGTGAAAATCACTGTGAAAATATAAAATAGCTTTAAAAAATAAAATTTCAATATTAGCCTGTTTAGGCCTAGGCTTATTAGCCTAAGCCTAATTCATACAACTTATAAATTCACATTTTAGGCTAATCCTTTTTGGGTATAACTGAATATGGTATGCCTACCAGGCCTAGGCCCTAATGTTAGCCTACAGGTAGGGCTACCTATTTACGTATGTGTTACAACCTAGAAATTAGTTCCCCTAGGGGTAATGTGGGTAATTGGAAACACTTTTAGTGTTTTTAAATAAATAAATAAATAAATTTTATTTAGAGTCTGCCCACTCAGTTATATAACTGATTTTCAGTGGGGGACTTTAAATCAAAGCGACCAAGCCAACCCTGCAGGCCCCGACGCAATCGACGAGTGAGCGATAACCAACCAAAGATCGATATTTTTAATAGGAAATATAGCAATCAGTGGTATGGACAGTGCGAACACCCGCGAATCAACGCCAGAATCAACAAGGCCGATTCAGAACAACTTTGAAATTTATTATGTGCTTCGTTGCTAGGACGGCTCCAAAGTCACCGTTTACAAACTCCTAAGAGGGTCATTCCATGTCAAATCAACCAGGCTATTTCCATGACCATCTCCGATTTTGACGAAACTTGGCAAATTTACTCTTACTAACATGTATATTGATTGTGGAAAATTTTGTATTTCTGACGCGCTTAGTTTTCGAGTAACGCCCCGCTCAAAAACTCAAATTTAGCGACGCCGAGCGGCGTACCTGAATTCGTAAGTTTTGAACCATTGGACATAAAAGGCTAATTTTTTTTTAAAATTAAAGAGCTTTTTATTGGCAATTTAATTTATATGTATTTGAATGCATTCCTAATTGTGAAACCATGTAAAAAATCGAAATTTGTTTTAAAACCTACCCTACGAGAAAAAGTATCTCCGAAAAAAACAACAAAAAAAAACGTGTTTTTGTTTAGATGTTTTTTTACATGCCCAAAAAAATTTGGGATGGGATGGCATTGGGATCATGATATATCACAGGGTCATGCACCAAATGTGTAAAATGTGTCAGTTTTTACCTTCCATTTGTAGTGAAATTCAAATTTGCCGCACTTAAAAATAAAAACGGAAGGTAAAAACTGACACATTATACACATTTGGTGCATGACCCTGTGATATATCATGATCCCAATGCCATCCCATCCCAAATTTTTTTGTGCATGTAAAAAACATCTAAACAAAAACACGTTTTTTTTTTTTTTTTTTTTCGGAGATACTTTTTCTCGTAGGGTAGGTTTTAAAACAAATTTCGATTTTTTACATGGTTTCACAATTAGGAATGCATTCAAATACATATAAATTAAATTGCCAATAAAATGCTCTTTAATTTAAAAAAAAAATTAGCCTTTTACGTCCAACGGTTTAAAACTTACCAATTACGGTACGCCGCTTAGCGTCGCCAAATTTGAGTTTTTGACCGGGGCGTTACTCGAAAACTAAGCGCGTCAGGAATACAAAATTTTCCACGATCAATCTACATCTAGTAAGAGTAGATTTGCCATGTTTCATCAAAATCGAAGATGGTCAAGTTTTATTTCAGGCTCGGCCTGGTTGATTTGACATGGAATGACCCAAGACAAGAACTGATGGACTTAAGTCCAAATCAGAAGTTAAAAAACTTCTGACTTTAACGGGAATCGAACCCTGGACCTTCTGCATTGGAAGCAGATACGCTAACAACAAGACCAACGAGCCTTATTTGTAGGCTAGGGTATTGATAGGAGAGAAAAATTGTAAGGAGCAAAATTGTGCTTTGGGATGTAAACTAAATCATGACACCAACAAGAATTTCATGGAAGAATATTGTATGGTATTTTTATTGCTTTTTTTAAAGACTCGAATTTGTTTCCAATTACCCCGGATATTGGGGTAAATGGAAACAGCCATGGTACAACTCGTAGACCCATAAGGAAACTAAAGTAGGGTAATTGGAAACAAAGCATTTTAAGCTGTGATTCTAACACAAAAAAAATTAATACATTATGATACAAACTGTAGATTCTGTGTACATTTAAAAAAAAGCTTCCGTCGCAACGCAGAATTGTACGGAAAATCTCAAAAGCATCACAAGCATGAAAATAAGGCTGTTGTATAAAACTAGGAAAACGCTTAAGTCCCGCCGCGTTGTTGGATGAGCGTAATTGGTGCATTGAGCTGCCATGTGTTATGCGGATTTTCTGTTGTTCTGTGAAAAAATCATTACTAAGTTGAAGATTTTTTTAAAAATTAAATTAAATTAAATGAAAAATTAACTTAAATTTAATTTTTTTTTAATTAATTGTAATTTAAAAAAAGGAAAAATGTAATATTGAAATTTTCATAAGAAATAATTATTTGATTGCGCACAAATTTTACACAAATATATAAATTTATAAAATTAAGGTTCTGTGAAAAAATTATTACAATAGGATAAAGCATAGGTGTTATAAGTCAAAGAATTGTTTTAAAAAAGAAAAAAAACGTAAAATTTCGATTTTCATGAGAAATAGTTTTTTGATTGCGCTCAATTTTTACACGAATACATAAATTCATGAAATTAAGGTTCTGTCAAAAAATCATTAAAATCGGACAAAGCATTTAGGTGTTATAAGCTGAAGAAATTTTTTAAAAATCGAAAAAAAAATCGTAAAATTGCGATTTTCATGAGAAATAATTTTTCGATTGCGCTCAAAAACGTGGCAGTTCTTCGTTCAGAGATTTCGAAGGCCTCCATAAAATTTCATCGCAATTGGAGTATCGGTTTAGCCGGAATCGTGTTAACAGACACACAAAAATACAGAAAAAAAAAAGAAAAAAAAAACATTCCGGATTAAATAAATAAAATAAATAAATTTTATTTAGAGTCTACCCACTCAGTTATATAACTGATTTTCAGTGGGGGACTTTAAATCAAAGCGACCAAGCCAACCCTGCAGGCTCCGACGTAATCGACGAGTGAGCGATAACCAACCAAAGATCGATATTTTTAATAGGAAATATAGCAATCAGTGGTATGGACAGTGCGAACACCCGCGAATCAACGCCAGAATCAATTTTTTCTCCAGTGTAGTGAAATGGAATCTTAGCTTCGCTCGCTACGCTCATCCAAAAAATTGTATTTTGTATTTAAATATTAATACAATCATCAATTAAAATTAAATTTACAAAAACTACATCAACAGATTGGTAAATTACCTACAAAAACAAAACATGCATCGATTGGGCAAATGGAAACGTTAGCTCTGCGTTTTTTTGGATTTCCTGTGATTTTGGAAAAAAAAAATTGAAATGCACATATTTTCAATGGCATCTTGGTGTGGGTCCAAGACAAAGTCCACAGTGCCAAGTTTATCTTTATTGGACCAGCAAATATATTATTTATCAATACAGAATCGTGGTCATCTCTTCGAGGGTATCTTTCCTTCCAAAACATGATAATCTGAAGCCTAAGTAAGAAGGCTGTGTAGTCAGACACTGTTGCCAACTTACCTTACTTTTAAACCAAACATTTAAATGTGTTTCCATTTACCCCTGAAATTTGTCCATAGCTTAACATGGATCTTTTGGTTTTGTTTCCAATTTCCCTGTATGTTTCCAATTACACCTAATTCATGTTTCCAATTACCCCCAAGTATGAGATAATAGGGGAATTGGAAACATTGCTTATCAGGAGAAACTATGATAATTATCTAAATTTCACCTGTACCATATTGTTGACTAATGTGTCTATTAATTTCCATCCAAGAACAAATTTCTTAAAAACAAAATAAGGACCATAACAGGGGAAATTTTGAGAAGTGTTTCAAATTGAAACAAGTTTTTTGTGTAGAGGTTGGTTGCAATGTGTATGACATGCATATCATCTAACAGAAGAAGCTGTAACTACTTGCACATTTTCCATAAAGGTCTGGACCATGCTATCTAACAATTTTTTTTAAATTTGAGCTTCCCATACAGAAGTTATAAAGGGCGTTTCCAATTACGCCCTGTTTCCAATTACCCACATTACCCCTATGTTATCCGTTTATTTACTACATTTACTGGGTACCTACCGTACTACCTAACATACTACTACCAGTAGGCTATACAAAACTATTTTAGTATATCATAGGCCTAGGCCTATTATTAATTCTACATTCTACACTGTTCTATTTCTCTCCATAAAAGAGTTAGGCCTGTGTCAAAGGGAATAAGGACTTGAACATCAAAACTCTGACTTAACTCACAGGCCTACTAAAAAATCAGGACTCACACACCCCTATTTAAAATGCTATGTTTATTGGTCAATCCTTTCTTTCGTAGGTGGTGTGAATGGGTTTTCCCACCATCTACTGTGCTGCTAGCTTATGGTGGGACTTGGAACTTGGAGAAACAGGAGAATGGAGATGCCGTGTTCACACAACTCCACTGTGCAAAATACACTCTGATTTGTTAGCATCTCATTTGTAAAAAGTGTGGTCATTTTCTAATGAAATGTTCCCTTGTTTGTGAAGATATGAGCGTAAAATTTAGTACGTACCGGTACTGGTACTAGGCATACATAGCATAGGCCCCTATAGGTGTAATATTAATTTATGTGCTATATATAAATTTATGGTGAAAGATATATTACATTTTGAAGGCACCGAGATTAGCCACTGAGCGCGCCACTGAAAATACACAAGAGCTCTGGGTGGCCCCTTTTGGCATTAATTGTGTGTCTGATTTGGCAATCACCCATCCTTTCCCATGTTATTTGTATATTTTTATATTTTTAAATTGCCGTTATTAGGCCTAATCGTACTAGTTGCCATTGAAAATATTGTCAATCATCAAGTAATTTGTTCTGTATCGTCGGCTGTGCTATTCTAATAGCCAACACAGGTCACATTTTACACTTTTACAAGGCCACGATTTTAAAACTTGAGATTTGTACATTTTAGTTGAAATAGATCCTGTTGTGGATGGTCGAGGTCGTAAGAAATGCGATTATATTTTGTATGACAAAATTTGTTTATGTTTGATTAGAGAAAATGCCATGAGATTGGCTCTAGCCAAGACGTAAACACTTACACTTACGAGATTATTAACTTTCTCAAACTAATAGGCCTAGCAATGGTAGGATGCTCAAAGAAAACCTACCTAGGCCTATAGTAAGAGCCTACCTCTAATAATCCAGTGCATTTCCTTTTTTAGTAAAATTATACCATTTAAAATCCATTCCTTCCCGATTGAAAATATTACACACGTCTATTTGCATTTGTCATTTCTAAGATGGACACTTGACTGCAATTCATTTGATCATATTTGTCCGACTGCACTGCCATGTGACTGAATCATATAGAAACGGAGATATAAATTCCGGAAGCACTTTGCTATGCAAAGCTTTAATTTGGCTTTGTTCTTATGAAGTGAACAGTTGAATGTCGCATATGTATCTACGAAATGACAGAATGCAAATAGACAAGTGTAATATTTTCAATTGGAAAGAAATCGATTTAAAACGGTTTGTAGGTAGGCCTATAATAATAATAAAAAAATGCACAGGATTCTTAGAGGTAGGCTATTACTATAGGTAGGTTTTCTTTGAGCATAGGCCTACTATTGTTATTAGTTAAGGAAAGATAATAATCTGGTTATGTTTACGTCTAAGCTAGGGCATATCTCATGGCATTTTCACTAACTTTGACTAGGTTTATCAGGCGAGCTGGGCTCGGACTTCTCTGTTCGTGCTGGATTTGCTAAATGTGTCAATGCACAGCTGTATGTATTGTATTGTATTTATTAGCCTCGTTTAGTTCATATACATTAATATATAAAATATATAAAATACTGAACATTTGAGTTGTCATCATGTCATGAGTTGTGACGGTTATTGCTGTTGTTGTTGGAATCAGTGGCTGTGATTGGACGAATACAAAGAAAATGGCCGCGAGTTTGCATATTTGAGCTCGATTGGGTTTAGCAGTCAAATTTCAGACCGTATCAAACGAGCTAGCTCGGTTTGTGTTGCGAGCTGAAAAGGGAGCGCGAGCCAAGACGGGTGCGCATCATCAGAGTGTTTATCAAGCTAAATAAGCTCGCACCAAACGAGCTCGTACCGAGTAGTCCGAGCCCAGCCCGCTTGATAAACACAAATTTCGACAAACAAAATATAATCGCATTTCTTATGACCTCGACCATCCACAACTGGATCTATTACCAACTAAAACATACAAATCAAATATGGCTCAAGTTTTAGAATCGTGGCCAGGGCCTCGTAAAGTGTAAAATGGGAAAATGTCCGTGTGGCTTTTAGAATGCACACGACGATACGGAATGATTTTCTTGATATTTTACATGTTTTAAAAACCGTTATATAGGCCTACATAGAAAACTAGTACGTTTAAAAACGGAAATTTTAAAAATGACAAAAAACAGGGGTGATATTTTTGGGGTTTTGCAAAACATTTTATACGTAATAAGGGTATCAATTTAGGTTGAAACGTACCTTGGTTTTATTGTGGATTGACATTACATGAATCAATTACTTAGAACTAAAAGGTTTTGGGTGGGGGGCACCATGTTTAGGGAAGCGCTGAGGCGTATTCATACTTCAAAGTAAGGGGGGGCAGCAGAAAAAACAATGGAAAGTGTCTATAAAATGGCGCAAGGTTTTGAATACATTTCACACCTTTCCCGGGGGTTTTTAAAAACCATAATTTTAGAAAGTTTATTATTTTTGCTAAATACACAAAATACTACGAAATCAAAAGGTGATTGTCGATTGCAATCTACAACTAGGGTTTGTACATAATAAGGAATTAGATTTTATTAATGAGAACATGCTAAAAATATTAGGGATATAAGCTAAATGTTATAACTCAAAATTGCAAATGAAATCTTTAAGAAAATTCTTAGGGCTTTGAACCTTTCGGGTAAATGTCTCCGTCCGGAGGTCCGGTGGCCTCTGGCCCACTGGTACTAGGTTCACCTAGTCCCGGACGGAATGTACTGGGGGCCCTCTGGCCACTGGTCTAGGGTCCCTTGTCCCTTATCGGAATGTCCTGGTGAGCCTCTCGCTCACTGGTACCAGGGTCCCCCGGGTTCCGGATCAGAACCCCCCGGTGACCTCTGTGCCCACTGTACAGGGTCAGCTTGTTCCAGGTTCCATTCGTCGTGGGTACCGGTCGTCCAACCCTTGGTCTGTGGGGATTGAATACTGGAAATGCCTTCCCGCGTTGAAATGGTGGCGTGTCATGCTCGTGGAGTTGAGCCGATATAGGGGTGACTTTGGGGTATTTTGTCCTCGTTCTACAACGTGCCGATTGTCCACGTGTCGTTTGTAGTTATGCTGGTTAAACCCCAATGACTGGTAGTTACGAGGGCCTTCCACGGAAGATACTTTTTTGCGAAAATCCATGCTGGCCCACTGTTACTGTATTTGGACTAGACTGCATCTCCGCAGGGAAAAGTACACCCCAGCGGAGGACTGGTTGGGGGGCGGGTTGGTAGTTGTGTGATCAGGATGCAGGGGTCCAGAACTGTCCAAATTCTTCCCCCCATAAGGAGTTCTGCTGGGTTTTTCCCGGGTTTATGTGCTGGGCGTGGCTGTGTTGATCAACGGTGCCTCGCAATTCTGTTTGGATGTCTCCTCCCTCTGAAGAAATCTTCTTTAGTTTGTCTTACAGTTTGCACCCCCGTTTTCGGTTTTGCCCTTTGGGTTGGGGGGAGGGTATGGTGCAAGGTCAGTACGTACATGATTGTTGTAAGGAAGGTTCAAACTCTTTTTACACAAATGAAGTCCGTTGTCAGACACAAGGGTGTGGTAAGCGTGAGGGGCCCCCAGAGTGAGCGAAAGTGGGGGATCACTCTGTTGAAGTATGGATAAACCCCACTCGAACTTCAGCCCACTTGAGTATGAGTCGACAACGATAAGGGAAACGTGTGTCCTTGGAATGGCGGAAAAAGTCCAAGGGAATCCACTCCATGGGTTTCCGGTGGTGGGCCATGGTATGACTGGTGTTTTGCCGGTGCGTGTTGGGTTCTTGGCAAACGGTGCATGCCTTCAATAGGTCTAAATGTTTTTGTCCAGCCGGCCACCAACATATGACGGGAAAGCGATTCATAACAACGATCCCAGGGGGGCACTCGTGTAAGATGTGTAGGACATTTTTTCTTGGGTTACTGGTATCACCACTCTTTGCCCAAATTAGGCAGCCTTTATTACGAACAATGCGCCCTGCCGTAAAGGAAAGGGTTTGAACTCGCTTCTTTTTGGTAGCCATCCATGTGGGTAAAAATGGATTACTGACTGTACACCTTGTCATGGAGAGGAGGTCAGCTAGTTAGCTCATTAAGTCGGGTGTCTCGGTTTCTAGTAACAAATCTCATGTAGCGGGGGTGCTGGTGCGTCCCTGTAGCCAGTTGAATCGGTAGGGTAGGCGACTTGGGCCATCAGCTTTTGCTGTTGCTTTCCTGGGGGTATATGATTTCGTAATCGTAGCCTGAAAGATGAGAGTCCAACGCAGCGCGTGCAGACAAAACTTTGGGTTTGGGTTTTTCCTAGGGTTGAACAGGCTTATAGGGTTGATGACCCGGGAGTGGAAAATCCCGGCCCAAAAATATGGTGATAATTTTTTCACCCCCCTAGATGTGGACAAGCCTCCTTGCTTTGTAAAATAATTCACTTCGGCAGCTTGAGGCCCTGGGCCATACGAGATAGGTCTCTCCTTTTTTGGGTCTTCAAACGTGTGTGAGAAAAATCCCAACGCCGACTGGGGATGCGTCACAACCAGAACAATATGTCGCTCTTGTCGTAAGGGTTAGTAAACCCCCTGCTGGTGAGGATTTTGCTTGGCATCCTCGAATGCTTGCGCCTCCAAAGCCCATGATAATTCATCTTTGGAATTTTTTACACTGGCGCTAGAATTCAGAGTTCAAAATTTGTAGCTGTTTTCGGTATGAATGCATTGTGAAATTAAGGGAAACCCAAAAAAGGATTGTAACTGGCCCTTGGTTTTAGGCTTTAGGTGTTTCGAACAGTCTGATTTTATCATCTGTTTGGGCTAACCCCCCCAGCATGTATGCGAAAAACCTAAAAACTCACTTCGGGGCACCAAAAATACTTTCGCACCATTGAGTCTATACCGTGGTCTAGCAGTATAGTTAAACTATACGTAGCCCCCTTCAGCTCTTCCTTTGGAGCTCCGGTAACATTATATCTCTAAGAATGACGAACTCCCCCAAATCGGCTAACATTTTGTCCTTTTCGTTGGAACAAAAATGGTGCGCTTGAGATCCCATACGGCTGGGATTTACCCCCCAAAAAAACCTCGATTGTATTGGGTTTCAGTATTTTGAAGTTGTCTTGTCCACTTTTATCTTTAAAAGCTGTAGCCAGATCAAGTTGTAAACATCGTACCCCCCTCAAGGTTTAGAGTACAGAGGATAGTCGGCAAGGGGACCTATTGGTAAAATTAGATTAACCGTTTAACGGAGTCCCCCACAGACGTATGCACCATTCCCTTTTTAGTACACTACAACGGGGGTAGCCCATTTTGAAACTTCAGAGGGGAAATAGCTTTTTCCGGTTAGCAATCGGTCAATCTCCTCCCCCAAATTTATTTCCAGTGGGAATGGTACGCGCCCTTTCTTTTAAAAAAAACAGGTTATGCCCGGTTTAAGGGTACTTACGGGTGGCCCTGGTAATGACCCAAACCCCTTTCCCTTTAAAGCTCAGGAATTCACTTTCGGGTTCACTCGGGCTTTGGCCTGTGCATTGTTCTTGCATTGGTTTTTGCCGCTGATATTAATGCCCCAGGGTTTGAACCAATTTCGGCCTAGAAATGGTCCCCGCCCCTGCCACAACTACTAAAGGGGGAAGCGGGGGGTATGTTCCCATGGCAAACTGGACTTGAGTCACTCCTAGAACTTCAATGACCTTGGACCGGTCGTAACCCCAAGTCTGGGGATCTAGATCCGGTTTCCGGTTCCCCATAATTAAGGTAAGGTTTTCCGCATAAGAGAAACACCCGTGCGGAGTCTACCTCCCTTGGGAGGAGTCCCCGTCCACCGCGTGTGATAATTATTACCGGGGCTTTCGAGCGAGAATTTTTTTTGTTTAAATTTCGTTCAAAAATCATAAGACATCATATTGGTATGTCACTGGCCCCCTGGGGACGCTAAGTTTTATTTACCGCCCGATAATCTTGGTTTTGAGTGTTTGGGTTTTTATGCGAAGAATCCCCCCTTCCATTTTTCTGTTTTGCTTTACAGACACTAGCAATGTGGCCTACTTTTTGGCAAAAATGGCATGTGGCATCTAAAATCGGGAAATCTGTCCTGATGGTAGGCCACGCGCATGCACGAACTGTTCTGTGGTGTGGGTTTTCGGTGAGTACCGGTCCCCGGCTTAGCCCTATTGCGATTTTTATATTTTGGCCTAGTGTTAGTACCCGCATGCATTGGTGTTCTGGGACCTGCTGATTATCGGTACTAACCTATCGCTATTTTGATTTTCATTGCCGCCCTGTTGCGTTCAGCAGAATGCAGGGGTACACTGTCTAGCGTTCCTTTATGTCAAGTCTGTTATTTTTTAGAAGCCTACGTTGAAGGGATTGTTGTTGTACCAATTACAAAGTGGCTCGTAACCGGCTTTTAGGCGTTTTAACCCAATGTTGGGCTTGGACGTAGCTCAGATGGTAACTAAAAGAGATTCTCCCTGCTTTTGGTGTTAGGTGAAATTTTTAAAAGTTTCCCGATAACCGGGGCTTGACATCGAACTTATTTTTATTATGATTATCAGTTGCCGTAGGTTTTTTCTATTACATTCTCTGGGGCAATGCTGATTTTAATGCATCATAATTTTGCACCTATAAGTGTAAAAGGATTTCTGCTTTACGGTCCCATTCCGAATAGCATTTTTTGAAAAGCTTTAAGTCTCCCCCATAGCTGGGCAGCTAATTTTTTTTGGGATCGAACGGTGACGGTCCAAAAAAAGCCAAAATACTAAAAAATAGCGGCCTTTGAGTAGCCCTTTTAAATTTGGGGACCTGGTAGCCTAGGGGAATAGGGTTTATGCACGTAGGCCTAGGCCCCAGGCTTTTAAAACACATGGTAATTTGTCTCGAGCCAGCCTTACAGCGGTAAGATCCGATCCCTGCCATGATATGTTTGGGTTTTTAAACTATTATACGTAATAGGTATGCAATATTAGGTTTGTAACGTACCTTGGTTTATTGTGGATTGCACATTACATGAATCAAAATTAGAACTGCAAGGTTGGATGGTGGGGAGCCATGTTTAGGAGAATGCGCGAGAGCTAGTTCATAACTTCAAATATAAAGGGGGCAGCAGTAAACAATCGGGTGTCATAAATATGGCGCAAGGGTTTTAATACACTTCAATGGGAAAGTTGGGGGATTTCCAAATCTTCCACAATTTTTCCGATTTTCCACTCACGGAATAGTTGTATGAACGCTCGGTGACTATACCCTAGACCTATTTGCAAGGGATCTGTAGGCTTAGATGGGAATAATATTTCGCTGGAACCAGACTGGCTTTCTGGGGCATCGCAACACACTGCCAAAGCATGTTCCTGGGAAAATCACATTAACCTCCCTATGCTTCAAAAGCAAAACTATCATCCTCATGTTAAGGTATGCACAATAAAATCAGTTTACGAACTTACGATCGAGCTTACTGATGCCTGCCCCAAAACTGTTGTGTAATGTAGTACGGCCACATTATTTACGACAATAATTATATAATCGTTAAAAACATGGGTATTCAATTGTAGCTGCCTAATACATCAGGTATTTTATTGAAATTCGTGTTTAAAAATAGTTTTACAGAAATGAATAGAACTCTGTGAGCTGTGATAAGGACGGCAAAAGAGTTTATTTACCGGTATCAAGAATATTTGAAGTCCCAACTCCGATAGAGGTTCGTGAAAGTAGTTTTATTTTTGTAGTGAATTTTGTTTCCAAATTGGAGATTTTGGTGTTGTTGTAGTGCCTACTGTTCGGTCAGTGTAGATATAGCGAAAACGCTCAGTTGGACCAGTTGATAAGCAAGCACGTGACAGCTAGACCCCACATTGCAATTTTTAAAATTTTTAAATTTGTGACGTTCACTGTCCACGGGGCAATGTTTCCATATTATTTAATATTGGCAAGGTAGGCATATTTTTTCGGGGTAAACCTTTTCTTTGCGGGATTAAAATCTACCGCCATCTAGAGGGACCTTGACATCATTTTCTTTGGGAAAACTATTTGAAAACTATTTGGTAAACCAAAAAAAAGCTTGCGGACGGTTCAAAATTTCAACTCGATCTGAGCCTCCGTTCGAATGTTATGGCGAGACATTTCAAACAAACAAACAAAAATAAAACAAAAAACAAAAACCTGGACTATTTTTTCCGGCAGAGTCAAATGAAACGCTCGTTAATCATTTACTTTCGTACTGCTTAAAATCCTTTAATTTTCTTGCCCCTTTCATCCTTTCGTCTCTTCGCTTCACCATAAATATTATTCCTTTTATGCTTTGCTTTTTATCCTCATCTATTTCTTCCTACTACATCCTCATCCTATTATCCTATTCATCCTCACTAGCAGCTTCAACCAATTGGTGGCAGTTGCTTCAGCTATTTGAATGCATTTAACTGTTTTCCCCTACTGAGTATTCCTTAAGTCAGCCCATGCCATTACACCACTTTGTTTTTATTTTTTTTTTTGGCTATGAAGAAGAACGTCCCTACATGCAGTTTCCTTGAGTAACCTCTCCCATACTTTCCATGAGTTATCATTCCTAGCATGTATATGTAGCTTCTTAAGGCATAATTTAATTCCATCCAACCATCATATTCTGGAGGACTGCAGATCCCACACATAACAAAAACTTGGAAAAATACAGCCAAACCTTACACACTCAAAAGAAATAGATCTAAATAAGTGCCCTAGATCATCTACTTTCCACATTTGCGCATTCTTAATTCATAAATGTAACAGTGTCCCGTAACAGCATCCTTGAAAAGGCCTGGCAAAATAGAATTTGCAACACCTAGTTAGTTTAACGTAATAGTTCACCAAATCTTTTTTTATAATTATTTTAACGTAATGGTCATGCAAATTCTATTTTGCAAGGCTGTTTTCAAGGAGGTTGTTACAAGGACATAGTACGTTAGACATTAAGAATGCGCAAATGTGGAAAAGTAGATGAGCCTTGGCAGCTTTTTTTAAGATCTCATTTCTTTGGGAGTGTTGTAGCCTAAGGTTTGGCTGTATTTTTAAGGCTTATTTTGAAAACCTTTATTTGGAAGCCTTCCAGCAATGTTCGCAAAAAACTTTTTCTTTCAAAGAGGAATTACAATCACTACACATTAATGTCAATGGTAAAAAAATGAAACGTTGTAGCCCCACCCGTTTTGGTCAGAATTGCTGGGCAATTGAAACTGACGAATTAGATAGTACCTAGTTAGTAGTAGCCCAGTAGTACCGGTAAAACGAACATCCTTTAAGTGATTGTTGAGCATTTTCAAGTCATATTTTAACCAAGGAGGTGCTCGTACCCCAACCAAAAATTTGGCATGTGTTGTACTGTCGGGTACTAAATCCCCATCGATTGATAGTTTGCAAATTTACATCACGTTAATGATGGCTGGGTGACGACCTCGAAATCACCCCAACTCTGTTGCTGCATAAGGTGCGCTGAGTGTGTAGTGCACCCGCGGCTATGGCTGCGGACGCCCTTAACGAGCACCTTGATACATTTTCCCCAGCTTGTTTGTTTTCTCACTTCTGTCTAGCTTTTCCACCCTAGCTTATGGACTATTCGTGTCACGCTTTCATATGTTCTCTGTCTTTTGTCTATGAGCTTATCACTTAGGGTTGCCAAGTTTTAATAGTGAAAATACGGGAATTCCTAAGGGTAGGGAAAGTACCTACAAAGCGGAAGGAAGGGGACAAAGTCGGGGGGGTTTGGAATTTTGTTTTTAGACCAAGGGTCATCTCTTTAAAGCATTTCCTACGCGTTTTAAGATTACAATTTCTGGACCAAGAAGAATAGCTAGTTAAAACTTAAAACCCACACACTATCAAGTGGGGATGGGATATATTAAAGAAGAAACTCATCAACAGAAAATTATGAAACAACTTGTGAGAGGAAATGAAGCCATCAACAGGTAAAGAAATATTAAATTCATTGTGCAAGTTTGATTTTTTACTGGTTGTGATGTAGTAGTCGTGGTGGTGTCATCGACTTCGACGTCCCTGCATCTCCGAGTCACTGTCATGTTTCGAGCCGCCCGTGCCCTAGCTGTGAATAACAACAAACTTTAACTGGCGGAGGAACAAGGTCACGCGCTCAAATGCACGGCAAGCTGCTTAAGGGATTTACGTCACGGGGCCGGCTTGTAGGGTGGGTGTAGGCGAGGGGAGGGTGGGGCTAGACTAATCCCAGCACTGCGAACCACAGGCTTCCACTGGTCAGAGTCCGAGAGAGAGAAACGAGGCGGGAGTTTATGAATTGTTCAAACTTTTAATTAATAACTAAAGTTGAATTTACACACAATTTGGAAAGAGGAAAAGTGTGGTTCACGGGGCGAGTGATACGGGAAGCGGAAAATGACTGGAAAATACGGAAGTTCCCAGGAATACGGGAGACTTGGAATAACCCTATTATCACTCCCAAGTTTTCCTCTTATTTGACACTCTACAAGCTGCCCTTCTTGTACAGCCTCTAATCCGTAATTTCCCCTTTCCTGTATGGAATGTCTATTATTGCTCGGGCTGCTTATTCCAACGTAATCCATCTATAACTCTATCTCGACGAGGGGTAGCAGAAGGCCAACTAATAACACAATGACAATCTATTTGTCAGCTGCAGGTGACCTGCATTGATGCACGGCCGCAACGAGATTTGGCCGACGGGCGGCGTGGCCGCACACAGGCATAGGACACACACAACAACAGTTATTATTTTTTGTAGAAACAGTGAACGTCGGTTAACGCAGTTGAGAAACGTTTTGTCAGGGTATGTCAGGGGTTGCTGATTTTAAATCAGATTTAACTCAAATGATTTATTTAATAAAACTCCACTGATTTAATCAAATAGTACACTTTTTCTTAATTGAGCAACAAACACAAGAGTTCTAACGATTTAGGCAAGGTTTTCCTTAAAATAATTTTTGAATGATATTTTCTGAGTTTGAAACACTGATATTGTTGAGTTTAAATTCAATTAAAATCTGATTTAAATCGAAAAAAATAAAAAAAAAACGATTTAAATTGAAAAGTGATATTTTTAATCAATAAAAAAAAAAAATCACACACACACTGAAATGTGTAGGCCTACACTATACCATTCCCGATTCCACATCAATAAGTCCAAGAAGCTAATCCTTTAGGAACGAATTATTAACAAAATTGGCTCAACCAACTTAGGCTAACATCTCAAATCTGACTTGACCACGTGGTAGTAGCGCCTAGAAACCTTTTGAAAACATACTCTAGAGAGGATGTCACTTCAAATTGTGGTATACGTTTTTTTTTTAGCAGTCATTTTGTTTTGGAATGTGCCATCATTGAAAGGCTTAGGTCGGTACTATCTTACAAGTACATAGCTAATAATTGATACGGATTCATTGAAGATTTTACTCACTGGAGGTCAAAAAAATTAAAATCTTCATAAAAAACAATTTTCCTCAAATAATTATATTTTTGGAATCTGTTTAATTCCTCATTATGGTCATATTATGTAACAATTCACAAAAAAGTTCAAATATAAAAAAAAAAATTGCAAAATTTTACCAATTTTGTCAATTTTGTGAAAAATATTTGTTACATTTTTTTTTACCAAAAACTTTTTCTTACGTATTCCATGATAAACCCAATTATTGTGGATTAAACAGATCCTAAAAGATAATTTTTTCAGTAAATTTGTTTCTTATGAAGATTTTAAGTTTTTGACCTCCAGTGAGTTAGTGGAGTAAAATCTTCAATTGAAGCCATATCAATTATGTTCAATTAGTAGGTCCTACGCTTTTTCAAAATTTTTTTATGCTGAGACGATCCAATGAACTATGTTGTGCCATTTCCTCGGACGTTTTTGATATTTGGAACATTGTACCGCGCTAATTTCTTTGCTGTCCAGGACAGACGACTTCTTCCGAATTAGATAAAATTTTCAGAGAACCTTTTCAAAAACTCTTAAATGATACATCTCAGAATAGTACGGTAAGTGCCAGGCAATCAATTTGTCAACGGAAAATCGCACTTTTTCCACTTTTTCAACTTGTGAAAACTGAAAAATTCCATATAATCGACATATTCTTGCAAAAAATCTTGAAATGCATTTTTTAATATCATTCAATTTTACCATTTGCATGTACTGTTTGTTGACCAAATACTTTAAAAAATGTTATTCTATACTAAGCAATGACAAAATGAAGTTGGATTGTAAAATCATAGTTAAATAGTGTTTACAATCCACTGAAAATGCTCAGCCGTCAAACGCTAATGTGTAACCGGTACTCAAACGTGCACAATAATCCGTATTGTTCATATATGTTGTCCATGAGTTAGTTTTATAAAATCCTAATAATGTATAAAAAACGTGAGCGCTAACTGACCAAATTAATTTTTGAATTTATGCTTGAATCAATTTTAGTAAAATTATTTACACTATTTTTGCCATGTCTATTTTTAACAATGAAAAATCATATGACCAGTAAGATTGGTTGTAAACAGTAGTTAGAACTATAATACCTACAAATCGGTACCTATAAGAAAAAATTAAAATCGGTTAACTGTGTTTAAGAGCTATGTACAGTTTGAAGGATAAGTACGACTAAGCTTTTCAATGATTGCACTAAATAAAAAACAAAATGGCTATACTTAAAACAACAAGTTATACCACAATTCGAAGTGGACATCCTCTCCTAGAGGATGTTTGTACAAAAGGTGCATACTACCACGTGGTCAAGTCAGATTCGAGATGGTTAGTGGGGTGAACGAAACGTTTTCCCAAAGGTTCTGGCTACCTGGTTTATAAAAGGTTGAGGATAAGTCTAGAGCCATTGTTACAATCTAAATGGCCTTTTTACAACATCGGCTTGAAACTGTGCACAACACGCACCAAATATGATATGCATTCCAAAATCACACCCCTTCTGGTAATCACTAATCACATATTTGACAAACCACATGTAGGTCCAACTTGATTGAAGGTGGAATTAAAGGGTTATTATTAAATTGGTATTGTGTTGTTCATATCCTATATAGTCCGCCGAATACCTATATGGTTAGTTACGATCTGTGTGTTGACGTCATTGCGCAGAACAGCACTCGCATAATATATCGTTATTTGCACAGACAAACGCAGCTAGGCCTACCTAGATGATGGTCTGCTAATCCCATTTAAAACCAGGTAGAACAAGCCGTCGGAATTTTCGATATGTAGGACCGTTGATTGCAGAGTGATTCAACTTTCTGTTATTTCGGTACAATTCTGTAAGGATCTTGTGATCTCGTCTTAAAACCAATTTTCACGTAGTAAGAAGAAAACAATCTATATAGGGCCCTATAAGCGTATACCTACGTTTCAAACCCCCAAATTTTCAATGTTAGCCTAAAGCATAGGCATTTTGTAATGTTTTCTACGTATTTATTATTGATTTATGTATTATTATCAATGATCATCACATTATGTACACAATCATTAGGAATACCACAACGAGTATAGCCCTTAAACACAGAATTGTGTGTATATCC
Source organism: Sweltsa coloradensis (assembly GCA_024449915.1). Lineage (NCBI taxonomy): Eukaryota > Metazoa > Arthropoda > Insecta > Plecoptera > Chloroperlidae > Sweltsa > Sweltsa coloradensis. The sequence continues at coordinate 34,806 of JAMZAV010008236.1, read as the reverse complement.
TAAATAGTAAATATAATACAAAAATTTATCTAAAAGTATGGTAATTAAAATTAACATTTATGTAGCAAGTTTAAACAAAAAATAGATAATAAAACCACTCCTATAAAAAATCGACGAATAAAAAACACAAATACCGGTAGTAGGCCACGATAGACCCCACAATACAAACATTCAACAACTAACGATATAAAGCCTAAACTTTATAACATTACGTAGGCCTACATCAAAATATAAAGTTCACCATTATAAAAAACATACAACATTGAATTGAAAGAATAATGAATAAAATTGTAAAAATATCTTAAGAAAATAATAATATTATTTGAAAGTGACAATTAGGTAATTGAAAGAGTGAACTTTATTTACTTTAGTTTATTCGTGGTACTTGTTCATTAACGGGGAGCCGCCCTCCAAAAATGTAAAAATTCAGTAAAAAACATTTTCATTAGACAATCATAACTGACTACATCTAATCCATCGAGTTTCATGGAGGTCAGGAAAACTCATTATTTCAAACAAAGCCTCGAAAATCTTTCCGGCTACAAACTTTGCGCCAGGATGTGACACGGCCTAGGCCAACATACTCACCTACAAAACCTTAAACGTCGCTATTTTAAATAAAACAGGACCTGTAATGAAATAGTACTTCGTGTAAAATAGCGACGTTAAAGGTTTTTGAACTTTGAGGTTTCATTTGGTGTCCGTGGGGGGGAACGGAAATGCTCAGCTGAACGGCGACGGATGCTCTCATGTAGGCCTACTGTTCCCACCCAATTCCACCCTGTGGACTGTACTCACCTGAGTCACCATTGAACGTTGTTAAGTCAAGTCACTGTCACAGAGTCATATTCAGCTCCTCGAAGTGTAATTATTTATTTTAAACAGTAATTACACAGTGTCCCCCCCAAAAAAACGACGGAGGGGGGGGGACCAATAACAGAAAAATTGAGGGGGCGGTCCCGTTAATGAACAAGTGGCCTACCGTTATTGATTCCCTCAAAGAAGTTTCTTGCAATCCCGTTGCCTTTATGTTGAGAGCTTCAGATTCACAGAGGAAGCTTCCCTCCACAGTCTTGTCGCCGAGGAATAAATGACAGCCTGAAGCTTCAGAATTCTTGCAAAAGGAGAAAGGAGTATGTCACCAAGTGCAGCAAACTCTCAATAGGTTAGCTCTAGTGTAGTTTTCTAAATAAAATCGGTACTAACCCTATTAGCATTGAAGGACCTTAACTATATTAGGCCTCTGTCTTTTGTCGCCCCCGTGCCATTGTCGGTTGTCTACCTTTTAGCTGCTGCTGAACATCGTGCTAGCTGGGTACCTAATGCAATGTCAGTCCTGGCTAATCACGTACGCTCAATGTTTAGCGAGACTGTACTACCCAATGTATTTAACATCTATAGTTAGGCTAGCATCCCAGTCATTGATTCACTTCCGTACACTTCGAAGCCATCTTGAAAAGGTCAGTTTGCATGTTAAATAGTAGATGGGAGCTGATTGTGGCCAATTATTTTTCAAGGGACACCTGTCAGGTTGACAGGTAAGCAATAAGCCATTAACACCAAAGATTTAAAAATACAATAAATTCCTTCAAGGGCCAAATGCAATTACTTTTTATTGTTTTTGTTTTGTACACTCCCATGCTTGCACAAGCGAAATCCAAACAAAACAATCCAGAAAAATACTTAAGCATCTAAAAAATAATGTAAAGCATCAATTGAAACGCCAAATGGCCATCTTGAAAAGGGTCAGATTGGACGCTTCAATTTGATATGCTAGCGCCTGTACGGACGTATTGGAGGATGGGGATCTAGCCTACTATAGATTGTTAAATATCACTGGTACCTACTACTACTAACTAGTTGTTATACTAGGCAGTACGGCGCAGTAGACGACCGCCACTGGATCCACACTACAAGTATAAATTTCAATGCCAGAACAAGTAACGGCATCTTTAGCCTAAAGCAAGCCTTACTTTCATTGACAGACAATGTACCTACTTCTCTCTCAATGTTCTAATTGTTGAAATTTCTTTGCGTTTATATCAGGGAAAGTTACTTTTGCTATTTATTTTTTTGCTATAGACTACATGAATAAACAAAGAAAAACTTCTCATTTGAGTCCTTACAGTGTAAATCGGCGTAAGACTTCATTGTTTTTTTTTTTTTTGCCAATGTGTTTAGATTTTTTGTGGATTGGAATGGGGGAATCTTTTTGTCTCACCTGTTCTGACCTCAAGCACCCTTCTAATATTGTTGAATCTGTTGGGCAATAAGGACTGCGGGTCGGCCTAACAAAATACTAATGTCTTAATTACTAGATAGCTGTGAGGTAGTTATCTTCCACGACCATCATTTAAGCGACTCGAGTGGCTTGTTTGCTGCTTACTCTTCTACAACCCTTCATTTGTTTTCATATCCATGAAATGTAACTTCAAATTAGAGTGTACTTTAAATGCTAAATTTATTTTGTCTCTTTTCATTTCTAGCTCATTGGTATGCCGAAATTTGAACAGCTGTGGCAATTTTAAAGGTCCACCGTAGGAGTGCGTCATGGTGTGTGGCGACAATATCGCCACAAGCAAAACTTCCGCGAATCCTGACAAATAGAAGTGTGTAAGAGCTCAATTTTATTGTCCAATATGTCCTTACCAAAAAACCACAATATAAACATGATTTGAGCATACATTTAATGTTAAAAAATTTTTTATTTTTTTTTTTTTTTTAAAATACAAAGAGGCATGAATTGCAGTAGTTGTAATTTAAGTGTAACGTTCTACATGACCATTTGCCATTTACAGTGTTTTAGACTGTTGGATGAGCTCGAGCAAACCGGCTTTGACGCATTATACAGAGTAATAGTCTGGATCACTTGGAAGCTCTAGATTGTCCTATAGCGTGGTCTCCCCCTGTTTTTTTTGTGATTTGCACCCAAAATGTTAAGTGAGAATGTGAGTATTGCGATCAGAATACGTTTACCACTATAGATTGCTTTCGGTACTTTTTGGATTTTTTCAGTAATTACAGTAAATAAGGCGTCTACCAAACTGGTAATTTTAGTAATTTCCCAAGCCTGTGTTGCGTTGCACTCATCCCTTACAAACAACATCCTAAAATTCAAATTTCGGGGTGAATGGAGGTCAAAAAGTGATCCAGAATGTGATATGTGAAATTCCAGCTGGATTAGCCAATCAAGTGAATTTTTAAATTAGGACATTTAACACTAAAAAAATTTTGTCGAGCTCAAACAAACGTCTTCTTAAGAGAGTACTCACAAGGTATTCCGCTTTATTGGTTAACTCTGAAGATTTATAGTAAGCGACTTTAGTCGTTCCCTTATTCTGTTTTAATGTTACCTCACTTGACCCACATGAAAATTGTTTCGCGTATTCGGCCTCCTAATCAAAACTATTATTGTGTGTCATATTTTATTCAGCATAGTCCTTTGCTGATAATTAAAACATAAAATTTGTAAATAAAAAGCTTACCAACATTCAGATGGAAAGAGCCATCTTTCTTTACTCTGTACCAGAGTCGATAAAGAAGTTTCCCCGTGGGGATGGTCTCCAACTCCTATACCGCCCTGGGTTAATAAAAGCCGGTTTTTGGCGTTTGGAATTAACATTCCGCGCGACTCTGTGTGACGATGGATAGAACTACTTCAATAAAAAACTACGTCATTTTCTACAAGTGGTAACAGTCGGTTGACGGACAAATGGCGTTTTTAAACGTCAAAATATTAAATATGATCGACGTTGGCTTGCCGAAATGTTTTCGCATAAAGCAAACCTCTTTATGATGAGCGATACTTCTGATGGAGTAGACCTAAGCCTAGGACCTAGGGCGACAATAAGGATTCGGCTTAGGTTCGATTTGAATTGACCAAGGGCGTTACTTACGTCTGAAAAACTGTATGTGGCCTTTGGCCTAGGCTTCACCTTAGTCCGTAGACTTCAACAAGGGCATATCTCAATTTAATTTCGCAAAAAAAATGTCAGTGACGCGGCTGCGCAACACTTTATAGTAAAATAATAAATCAAAAGGTAAATCGTTTTAAAAAGTCTAGGGCCAGGCTAATGATGTTTGAATAAAATGAAGTTTGACGTTTCGTCAGTCATTTGTTGATTTTCAGCGTCACTGCACATCGATAATCTAACTGACCGTATTTAGCGAGCAGGCTTTTATTAGTGTGTGTTTCACATTGGAGCCGCCCTCAGCGCGCAAGGACGTTAGCTTCCGTTTTACTTGGGAGCAGGGGACCTCCCCAACAGGGAAACTTCTTTATCGACTCTGCCCTCCTGTACATAGGCCACTGCTTTGTTTATGCTAACTGAATGTTTCAATATTATTCAATTGTATTTATTTTCTAGTTGAGATTAAATAAAAAATATAAACATAAATTATTAAATGTGTGTTTATTTATTGGATGACTGTTGTAACATGTCTGTAGACGATATAGTGTGTTGCCAATTGTTAATTCTGACCTCCTTATCCAAAAGATCCAAAAATACAATTAATGTGTAGAAATTGTAAGTCAGGAGTCTTGTGGTTGTTGACGTACCGTAATGCTACTTGCATTGCATCAAATCAATGCTAAACTTAAGAAGCATATTCGGGATGTTATTTATTTTGAAATTGATATTATCATCGATCCACACAAACACGATTATCAATGCTTAGTATCAAAACGGCATCGCTACAATATTCTCTTGTGCTTTAATAAAAATACAAATAATATCTAGAGTTAACCCACTCAGTCATATAAAATGATTTCAGTGGGGGACATTAGCCAAAGCAACCCAAGCCAACGTGATAGGCCCGACGCAATCGACGAACTCTTCGTGAGCGATTACCAAACCAAAGATCGATATTTAATGATAGGAAATATAGCAATCAGTGGTATGGGACAGTGCGAAACATCCCGACGGATCAAAGCCAGAGTCAACAAGGGATCAGAACAAACTTGATTTATTATGTGCCTCGTGCGAGGATGGTCCAAAAGTCACCGTTAAAATTCCCAAGACAAGAATGATGGACTTTAATTCCAAATCAGAAGTTAAAAAACTTCTGACTCTAGCGGTAATCGAACCCGTGGATAAACCTCCTTGGCATGGAAGCAGAGACGCTAACCACAAGACAACGAGCCACACAAAAAATAAAAATAATAATAAAGCATTTTATTTTTATATTTTTTTTGAACTGAAAGAAGGATGTGTATTTGCACCCTTATAGGCCTAGTTCGTTCCGATAGGCAAAATTGTAGGCTCAAACGGGGGCAAAAGTTCAAGCATAACATTTGATTCCAACACCCACAGTTTAATTTAAACTTGATAAACCAACATTTGTTCGCCTTCATAGCGTCGCCAACGCTATGAACACGGACCGAGGCTCAATTTTTTTGTCCGCACACTGACAATTTAAATGTGAAATACTTGTTATAAATGCACTTACAGACATATTTATGTCCATGTTTTCAGCATATCAAGTTTTCATATAGTCGTACTGTTATATGTCCAAATACTATAAATACATTCTGTTCATGATCAAATAGACATCAAGAAGGTTTTTTTTTAGGATTACGCCACTGCTTTCACTGATGTTAACAGTACCAGTTTATTCAAAAATGGTTATTTAAATGCTCAAGATAAGTAGTTAATAGTGGTGGCAACAAAATGGCTTTTCTTGAATTTGGCCCAAAATGTAACAGATACACTGTAAATAATAAAATACTGATTATGCGCGTGGAACCCGAATCGGGGGAAAACGTACTTTTGCAATTGTTTGTAAATTCTCAACCATACCTTTAAAAATACCGCTCAAAATACATTTCAAATAAACACAACAATAATGGAATATTTGAAGTAAAAACAAACCTACCCTTGAGTGTCCACACAGGACTAAACTCAAATGTTCTCTCCTCTCTCTTATACTCTGCCACTCTCCGGTTCAACTCTCTTCTCACGTTGGGCTCCTTTACAATATCAATGGTAAAAATACAAATAGTACTACATCACTATTAAAGGTTCCACCTGAAGTTACTTTGATCATAAAGAGCAAATGTCAATGATTATTTAATCATAGATAGCGTTGTAGAGAACGGAATCAATGACTTGCCTTAAGTTTATTTACAAATAAAAATACTTAATGTGTGGACAGTATATTTAGAAACAGGGTTTAAAGTCAAATTTGATTCATATAGGAATAAAACATGTTTATCATCAAAACAAAGCGATTTCTACAAAACTGTGCCTGTCAATCAGTAACCAATAGACACCCACATGGAAGCTTGGTAGGCTCTAGCGAGCTCCCAATACAGTCAACTGCCAGTTGTAGGTAGACAAAGTGCTTACATGCACAGTTAAATCAGGCACAAGGTTTTAAAACAGTATGGAAACTGGAAGTGCGGGAAAAAGTTAGGTCTTCTCCCAAGTAGTCTCAGCGTTCATTAAACAGTGCCGTGAATATTTTTAATAACAAGAGGGAACAGGTTAAAAGAATTAAGACCTTCCTATGTGGATCCACTCTGATCAACAACAAATCATGTTTTATAAGATCTATTCCCCAGAATTCCCTTGTGTTTAACTAGGGACATAGTCGTTGATAGACGAGTGAGCAAGCCATGTGTTGAGTACCCGGAACATTACCTTATTCTCCCCAAACCTAAGGCTGATCTAGCTTGCATGGGCATCTCCTCCACAGTTTATTAGGCTAGAGGGTGCATTAGGCGCTTACAGTGTTGACGCTTCCCTTACTACAACTAATTAAACCCCTCTCATTTATCTAATAATATATTAATTTTACCAAGTACTCAACACATGGTTGCCACTCGTCTAACAACGGACTTTGGCGTTTTCCTAGTGTATATTATAAGTATAAATAAAAGGGGTTGAGATTAGTTGTTATAAGGGCCAAGGCTCCTGCGTCAACTGTATGGCCTAATGCGACACTCTAGCCTAACAATACTGTGGAGGAAATGCCCATGCTAGCATAGATTCAGCCTTAGGTTTTGGGGAGGGAAAGGGGATGTTCCCGGGTTACTCAACACATGGCTTGCTTACTCGTTAACAACAACTTTGGTGTTTCCCTAGTGTTACACGAGGCACTCGACAACCATGGCTTGCTACTCGTCTAACAACGACTTTAGCGTTTTCCTTAGTAGGTTTCAGAGGGCATCAACACAAAATCGTGTAGTTGTTGTCGCGTTCGGTTCGTACTGAATGAGGAGGCTTTGGACATAGTCAGGTTAAAGTTGATTTGGATAAGGGCGCGTCAACTGTTAGGTTATACATACGCCACTCCAGTTAGGGATATAGGGAAGGAAAAACCCATCAGAACAGAATCAGCTACAAGTAGGTGAAAGGAAAAGAGGGGTTCTCACGTCGTTGGTCGTCATCGTCTTTGTCATAGTAGTGCGTTATAGGTCGTCGTTGTGGAGGTCGTCAGTGAAGGAGGATGGAGGTCCCCGACGACGGACTACCATTTGAGCTTTAGTATCTGTCTAGTTTTCGAGGAGTAATACTCTACTTACCAGCTGACGATTGTGAAATGGAAGTGTTTAGGCGCGAGGCCCATCTCTTGGCCAAATGTCCGCATATATCTATAATCTAGACTTTCCATCCACATGACACTGACATTTAAGCTAAAACCATTTATAAATCATAACACGTGTGTTGATTAACCACCGATGGTGATTTTTATAGGCCACCGAAAGTATTTTGGTTTTAAATTTATTTTATATAACCATGGCGTGGCCTTCTATACGTATGGCAAATGTAAACATTTGCAATCTAGGTTTAAAATTTTTAATTGTTTGTTGTTTATTTATTGAGGGTCTTTAAAATCGCAACAGTAGTTGTCTCAGTTTGTTAGCAGGTTCTCAGTTAGCTGGTAACATGTGTATTGTATGTTATAATAATTTCTGCTCTTATGTTAAGCCGTTCGGCCGTTAGGGCATTGGACAGACAGAGTCACAACATTGCAACAGTGAGTGCTGGTTTTTTTCGACCTGCGTTGTAGACTACGTTCGCTGCGCTCACTCGTCTATAATGATGCATAAAATAGGAAAACGCTTAAGTCCCGCCGCCGTTGTTGGATGAGCGTAATGGTGCATTGAGCTACCATGTGTTATGCGGATATTTTCTGTTGTTTTGTGAAATAAAATAAAATAAAATAAAAATAAATTATAATTAACTTATGGTTAATTATTTTAATTTTAATCGTAATAATTTTTTAAAAAAGGAAAAAATCGTAATATTGAAATTTTCATAAGAAATAATTATTCGATTGCGCACAAATTTTACACAAATATATTAATTCATAAAATTGAGGTTCTGTGAAAATATCACTAGGAAAACGCTTAAGTCCCGCCGCGTTGTTGGATGAGCGTAATAGGGAATATTCCACTTCCGCCAAATACTGTACGAATAGATTTTTTAGAAGAAGTATTTCGTCCCGATTACAAATATGTACTTTGTTTTTCCGTGAAATAATAATCCAGTGATTTATAGCCGTTTTAAAAGCAGCAGATTTTTAAAGCGGCAAAAACGACTGTGACGTCAGAACTGTGTTGATCCAACGCCGTCTGGATAAACATACATCCAGACCAAAGATGTTGGAATAGTATTATAGTAGGATCGAGATATACATCAAGACGGCGGTGTTTTAAACAAAGCAGCGCCTAGCGTAGCCTACAGTAATGTAAACAGATGGCGGACATTTTACATTTAACGCCTAGCCAGAAAACGAGAAAAGTTGACATTGCAATCAAAAAACAAAACTGAAACAGTCCTAGGTCTAGGCCTAGACGTAGAAAATTATTTATAATACAAAAGTCTAGGCCAATCGTTCCTGTAGGATATAGGCATTGGTATGTGAATACTAAAATTTCTCACTTGACAAGCCCTAGGCTTAACTTGCCGACCCTAACCTGCACTTTCGTGTTCTGACACACCCCGCTCAAAAAACTTACTTTGATGACTAATTAAAGCCTATTGTAGATAAAGAATACCATGATAGTCCTAGGCTATGCAAAAATTCAATACCAAATGCTCGTTATTCTTTATCACAATGATCTCGCGAAATCTCCTGTCACATACAAAAAAAAGAAAAACAAGACGGTGAAAATGTACATCCTTGTGGAGTTGTTTGTGTTGAGCGGATGGGCGAGCACCGCCGTCTGTATGTAAATATGTACAAATATACGTACATTTAGTTTCCAATTGGCCTTGACTCAGCACAGTTATGACGTAGTACCGTCCAAAGATGGCGCACGCTCGTTTTTGGCGCGCAAACTGGGGGTCCAATTTACTTCTCGTTTAAATTACACAAAAAACATTTTTTTTAAATAAAAAAAAGTGCAGTGACTATTAAGACATGAATAAGAATTAAAATAAAATATAAAATAATAACTGGAATATTCCCTATTGGTGCATTGAGCTGCCATATGCGGATTTTCTGTTGTTCTGTGAAAAAATCATTACTAAGTTGAAGATTTTTTTAAAATTAAATAAAATTAAATAAAAAATTAACTTAAATTTTTTTTTTTTAAAATTAATCGTAATTTTAAAAAAGAAAAAAATCGTAAAATTGGGATTTTCATGAGAAATAATTTTTCGATTGCGCTCAAAAACGTGGCAGTTCTTGGTTCAGAGATTTCGAAGGCCTCCATAAAATTTCATCGCAATTGGAGTATCGGTTTAGCCGGAATCGTGTTAACAGACACACAAAAATACAGGAAAAAAAAGAAAAAAAGAAAAAAAAACATTCCGGATTTTTTTCTCCAGTGTAGTGAAATGGAATCTTCGCTTCGCTCGCTACGCTCATCCAATAAGAAATTAGATAAAGAAAACCCTTTTGGCCAATAAAATGCAGGTATTCATCACTCAATGGCGTCGGAATTGCATCCTCCTGGACACATCAGCAATGTACGGACTCTGAGGTTATGGACTCGACTCCAGGTCGTAGGATGGTTCGGTTAGTCTAACCAAGATGAATGCTCTCCCATCAGGACATTCAATGTGAATGTGTTCAATTCACATCAATGTGAATGTGAACATTCAATGTGGATTGAATACTACATTAACACATTTTTCATTGTTCAGTGAACTGAGGAAATCTAAATAACACGCACCAAGCGCTCGAGTTTCTTTGAATGTGTGACGAATACTCTTAACTTCGGTGTTTGAGTGGGAACCGGCTAAGTGACTGCGGATAAACCGCTGGCTATTGTTTTAATTCACCTTTGTCTTCCACCTCCTATGGAAAATATGATTTTCTGATAAGCCTATAATAAGTATAAACTTTGGAAGAACAATAATTTTTTTCAATCTGTATAAATACTACAGGTTTTGTGCCGACTGATGAGAAAAATCATAGGCCAATATCAAACGTTATTTCAGAAAATCCATTTCCCTTGTTATACTGAGGTGGAAGACAAATGTTTTTTGGATGAGCGAAGCGAAGACTTCAATTTCACTGACCCCTCAAAAAATTTAGCTCCAATGTTTTTTTTCTTTTTTTTTCCTGTTTGTTCGCACTCTACCGGGCAAATGGCATATGCGATCTTGATGAAAAGTGGAGGGGACCTTCGAAATCTCTGAACTTAGACCTGCCACATTTTTGGGTAGGTACAATCGAAGAAATATTTCTCATGAATATCGTATTTTTACGATTTTTTTTAGATTTTTAGTTCAATATTTTTGTGGCATTTGGGCCGATTCTGACCAAACGGGTGGGGCTACAACGTTCATATTTTACATGGACATTAAGGTAATGGTGTTGTATTGCTTTTTGAAAGAAAAAATTGAAAAAGTTAGCCAGAATCCATAGAATAAAGGTTTTAATATGAGTTTTTTTTAGGTGTTCAATAACAATTAACAAGTAACAATAGAAACTTGACAACAATCACCTACAATGCATTCAAAAAGCACTTGCAAAGGAAAAGTGGTCCCACGCAAACAAAAAACTTACAAGAAGCTCATCCATCAACGCGACGGGACTTAAGCGTTTTCCTAGTAAAAACAATATAACCTAGGTAGGCCTAAGTACTAATACTTTACATTTTTTTGGGGCATGAACTCAACCTTCCACAAATCCATTATTGGCCACTTGCATTGTGTAATTTATACTCTCAACGTGCGAGTATGTAGCAGCTGGGGTCTGGGGTAAAGCCCCAGCCGCCAGAGGCAATTTTTTTCGCCCTTGCATATTATTTGATTGCCTAAAACGCGTTTTGAGGCGATAAAAAGTGATTTTATAATGCCTATCTAAAATCACTCGCTGGTTGCGATCTGGTAGAAATTTGGAGGATTGATGAAATATAATTTTGCAAAGCTTAGGCCTATTGGCTTACACTATTGTTCAAAAATTCTAATACTATAGGCCTATGTACGTAATACATATAACTAATAGTAATAGGTGCTAGGTTATATCCTGTCCAAGAAATTTAAAAACATTTTTCTTTGTATGTTGTTGCACGAGTTGTGTTGTGTTCCTCTTTCATCCAGACAACTTTTCAGCCATCTTTCTATGGCTTAAAATAGGGAACCTAAGTAGCGTGCGCGGGAAGGAATCCGGATCACACTTGATCACATGGCATTGGAAAATAACCCGTCTTCGAACTCTGCACTACCGTATCTCCCGACTGAGACCAAAATAAGTTATTTCAACCACACGACGAGAACACTTAATATTTTCGCTACGTATTACTGTTTTGAAATATATTTTCAAAAACTTAGGCCTATGCCAAATGTTAATGAGAGCAAGTTTATAAAGTATGCGTAATTGCGGTGTTGCCTTGCCGCTACGACAAAAATAGAAAGAGAACGCGTCTCCACGCAGCAGAGTGAGATGCGAGTACTTGCGCATGCGCACAAAGGTAGGCGCATTGTTGTATGCCATGGACAACATCCTACGCTAGGTGTAAGTGTGTGATGCACATGCAACATTGAGTTTTGTCGACGAAGCCGTGATGCTACATTTACTTGTCGCACAATAGCAGCCCAGACGCGCCTCTAAATCTCGAGATATTGCATCGCCACACTTACAAGTAGGCCTACTTTTTAAACTCTCTCTCATTTAAATTTGGTATAAGAATTGTTGAAAAGATATCGACTGTTATAGGTAGCAAAAATATGAAGTGTTCTCGTCGTGTGGTTGAAATACCTTATTTTGGTCTTAGTCGGGAGATACGGTAATGCAAAGTTCGAAGACGAGTTTTTTCCTGTGCCATGTGATCAAGTGTGATCCGTATTCTTTCTCACGCATACCTACTTCTTTGGTTCCCTATATCGGATCAGATTGGCCTTGAAATTATGATGATGACTGTGCCACTCACCTTCGTATCTAGGCCTGCCCTACATATTTTAGGAGTCAATGCCTTAAAATGGGTTTGGGGAAGCTGTTTTATGATAGGAATGTCAAACAATTGTAATTTATTGATAACTTGGCCTGCAAACAATTCAGTATCGTTCAATGAAAATGTTGTAATTACTACTGCCTGAAAAAAATTCATGAACTGCACTGTTATGTAGTTTTGCTCATGGGGTGTTTGGGTACACTATTTTTCCAAAAATTGAAATATTGCCAATAGAAAAAGGGTTATGCTGGTTTGCTGTTATACAAAAATGCTTTCACATAAAAACCTGGATTAAAGTGCATTTAAAGTACATTAGTAGGTCTGTTGGTAGGCCTACTGAAAATGAATAGTGTGCAGTCACGGATTTAACAGAAAAAACATCAGTTTTAGTCCTAAAGTAACACAATTGAAGGTACTGGTAGGCCTAAATAACCTAGTAAAATTAAATTGTGTTTCACTTTCACTGTTTGTTAAATGTCTTAAGAATTCATTTATAGCCCTACTAGAGAATTGGATCGGATATTGCTTAACGTCTCATATTTATGCAACTTGGCTAATCGAGACGAAGGGAGGGGCGTAAGGGATGATGCGGGGGAACAAGGGGTGGACAGGCCTACGGTTTATGACATGAGATAATCTTTTAGTTGTTCTATTGCATCTTCTATTAAAAGTGCTGAGCACTCGCACTGAGCACTTGCATCTAATTTGGATTTTTTATTAGTAGGTAGGGGCCTACCCATTTTTTGCCATTACCAGTGTTCTTCTCAGAGCCGGCCGGAATGCCGGGTGCCATGCCCGGCAAGAGTTCATTGCCACCTGGCATAGTCCGACTGAAAAAGATAACATATAAAAACTAGTATGGCCTACATATTACAATCATTGTAACAGTAATGAAATTCTCCACAATGCATAAAAAAACTTGCAAGTTTTTTTTAACATAGGTTTTTTTGTGGTGCCAGGTTGACAGCAGAAATTATTTGATTTTAATGAAAACATTCACGTCTTTTTTCCACTATTATATTGATATCTAGCCCTATGTGTTAATTAGCTTCAATAAATAAATATATTTAACTTGTTCACTCTTGCTTTGGTCTTTCAATTTCTATAGCTTATCTAGGTGCCCGTTAGGGCTCCGTAGTCAAGCCGCGGTACGCTACGTATTCGGGCACCTTATACAGCAAGCAGAGTGCGGGTGATTTCGATGTGTCACCCAGCCGTCATGAAACCTGATGTGAGCTTGAAAATATATCAGAATCGGGTGGATTTAGGTACCTGACAACTCGTGCCAAATTTGGTTGGGGTAGGCCTACGAGCAATCCTTATGGGTGAAAAAGTGTGTTGAAACAAGCTCAATAAGGATGTAAGTTACTGGCTACTTCTCCCTAATTTGTCAGTTTCAATTGCCCAGCGATTCTGACCAAACGGGTGGGGCTACAAAGTTCATATTTTTTTACATACGGTACATTAAGGCAGCGGTTCTCAACCACTGTGTCGCAACACACTGGTGTGTCACAAGTATTTTGTTTATTTATTAAACGAGGGAGTGGAGCGACCGAGTGTCTCCATTCAACTCGAACGGCTCTCATTCTGTGATTCTGTCTGTCTATCTGTCTGTCTGTCTGTCTGTACGTCGAAAATCAGCCGAACCGCTGAACAGATTGGGCTGAAATTTTAAACAAGACATCCAGTACGAGTTTACTGAGAACTGCTAACAAAATCAGCTAGATTCATTGCGATTTAATCCTACAATAAATTAAAATGTGATTTTTAAAATATCTATAGCATTTGTTTAGTAGCAGCTAGTGGGACGGTAACTACGTGGCTTGCATGGCCTATTGGTAAGCATTTAGACTACCGCACGGAGGGTTGGAGTTCGATACCCATTAGCTCGAACATTTTTATATTTTTACACCCACATATTATTTTTGAGGGGTGTTAATGGGTAATAAAACTTAGGTGATTTTGTTTTATCTTGGAAATTTGGTAATGTTTCACGCTAATACGTTTTGAACATGATTCGCATTTTAAATGTTCAATTTAAATAACTAGGGAAACGCCAAAGTCGTTGTTAAACGAGTGAGTGAGCCATGTGTTGAGTACCCGGGAACATCGCCTTTTCTCCCATATACCTAAGGCTCGATCTAGCCCAGTATGGGGAATGATACCAGATACTATACACATAGGTCACTCACTCGTTTAACAACGACTTAGGCGTTTTCCTAGTTGTTATTCTATTCATGTACCCCACTAACATGAACACTATATGCCACCAAAGTTCTAGGGGTGAATTGAAAGTGAGCGACAGCTAGGGGTGCACGAGTACCCGAAATTTCGATTGAGTCTAGTATTTGGTAAGTATTTAAAAACACGATTTTGGTGGAGGTGCCGGGTAGCCTACAGCAAATTCTGCCCATTTCGTACAAATGGTGGAGGTGCCGGGTCGCATGCATGTGTAAAAAAGTAAATATCACTATGCGTTTTTGATGCTACCTTACTAAACTTGTTTTTTGGGGGGGAAAAATAGTGTTGTGGACATAAGCAATAATTGAAGGCGATATGTCAATTTTTCAGCTGCAATGAATGCCGCAAGTTAGTTGGAAATAAAATCTAAAGATCAGTTCACAAAAGATATAATTCAACACTTGACCTGCCTTCAGGAGGGTTTGAAGAAATTCTTTTTTTCTATTACAACAAAGGGAATAGAAAGGGTTATCTCTATTTGCAGTTCTGGTGAGCACATAAACGACGTGTCAGGCCTAACGTATCCAGAAAAAGAAGAGTTGATTGTAGTTACTTCATAAACAACTCTCAAAGATCTCTCTTGATTCATTTTGGATCTCTTAAAAATGAATACCCTGCAATTGTTAACAAGGCTCTTGTTTGTTTTACTTACCTTCTCCACCTCATACCTGTGTGAGGCGCTTTCTCAACTTTAAAAACAATCAAGTCAAAGAACAGTTTGAGACTCCTTGATGTTGATAGTGAGATGCGCGTCAGTTTGTCTACTATTCACCCTCGTACTGAGAAACTGTGTAAATTACATCAGGGGGTTATACTAGTATCTATGGTCCCAGGTATCTTACTGATGAGGAAGCACGTGACATTTGCGCATTGGTAACATTGGCAAGTTACTGTTATGTATTGTAATTTGCAAAATTTATCAATAAAGTAAGGTTTATTTAAGCTGGTCAAATATTATTTCGTTGAAATGTGGGTACACCCACGTAGGTGTGTCGCATACGGGAACGTACTCAACATGTGTGCTCAACATGCTGGTTTGCACTTAAACCTTCAGATGCATCCACTTCATGTAATAACCTCATATGCAAAATATTTATGTAGGCCTCCGCCTACCATAGTAATACCATGTACTTTTAGAATAGTAACTAGCCTTGTAAATCTATGGTAATACCGTAGCAATTAAATATATATTATGATATTATTCTATTTTAACAAATAATTTCGCAATAGGGAATGCTCCTAATTTAAAAAAATATATATATTCGTAACGTTGTTACTAAAAAAAAAACGATTTCCCCAAAAAATGTCCGTCAAAAAATGTTTTTTACTTGGTTTTATGAGGGTGTGAATATTCGTGTTTAAATTCCGCCCGTAAACAGGCCTAGCTGACTGTGACATCCATGTGACGTCACATAGAAGTATCGTTTCGTCAGTCTGCCGGTAGGGGTTCCACCGCCTGTCAAATTCATTGGTTCCTAATCAATTCCTAGCAAAGGCAGTGGGCCCAAGGTCTTGGTTACCATGGAAACCAGAGTCGATAAAGAAGGTTCCCCGGATTAGAGTAAATAAATAAAATAAATAAATTGTATTTAGAGTCTACCCACTCAGTTATATAACTGGTACATAACTGGTACAGTCGGTAATAGATCAAACAAAGTACAATGTTGAATAAACAAATTTGCAGATAAGTAAGGTATTATTCGTTGACAATGCATGTTATATTATGTATACATTTTTATATTCCATTTCCAAAATTAAAACAGATCTAAAAACGCATCTTCTCTCTGACACCTTTCGCATGTATAAATGTTTCTCATAATTTTTGCTGTTCCTATTTTAACTGTTATTTACGAAGTTTTTGTTCAAAATTTCCATGATATGTCTCACTCGTTGTATACACAAATTTTTCTTTCCCTTTTGTATTTTTCTGTTTTGTGAACGTTCCGTTTTTTGTTACTGTTGAACTTACATCATTACTTCCTAAAATACTTCCCACAGCTAAGCCATGTTCTGGCTTTGTGGGCTCTATGAGTCATTCCTTATTGTGTATGTGTGATGTATTTCTTCTACAAATAAATAAATGGAATATAAACAAATATTATACATTATCATTATTAGGTGTAGGCTCATGCCTCAGACCAGTGGCGTAGCGCAGAAGTCGGGGGCCCCCCCGCGACATTGGCCATTGGACATGGTAGGACCAAGCAAGGGGGGTATGGGGGGCGAAGCCCCCCATGAATAGCGCCGCAGGCGAAAAATTTTGAAAGCAAGTTTTTAGAGTGCATTTGGTGCGTTTTAGGAAAAAGTGGTGGGCTTAATGTAATACCGAAACAATGTAGTTTGTGTACGTCAATTTGTTTTGTCGTCATGTCGAGCTTACAATTCACAGCATACATGGTATTTTCGCCCCCCCCCCATATCCGCCACTTCCCCGCGACGTAATAATAATGTATACATCTATCTACTAAAACCATGATTGATAACATATTAATTATATCAACAACAACAACAACAACAACAACAATTATGATAAATGTTAAGAATTGATAAATCAAATAACTTACATTTTGATTCACCAACTGCAATTCTGGAACGTTTCCTAGCCGTTTAGGCTTTTAGGTGCTTTTAGTGTGTTATTACAGTCTCACTCCCACGCTGAGATATGCATCTATCAGTGAGGGAGTCCGAGAGAAAACTGACCTCTGAAATAATTTTGTGTAAAGGGTGGAAACTAGCCACAAAACAAAGTTTATTGTTGGTGGGGGTAAGGGTAAAATTTAAGGTTCATTGGCATTGTCGGTGACATCGGACTGTTAGTTTTACAACACAAGTGCTATTTCGCTAATCCATACATCCGGTATATTGAGTCTCCAAAATCGTGAACGATCCCAAGATTTTAGAATTTGAGAGCAAGACTGGCCCCGTCCCTTCCTCGAATGTTTACACTTTACAGTCGTTGCTGTCATATTTATTGCATCGTGTAATTCAGGGAGCACACCGCCGTTAGTGGTCAAAGACCGACCATTCCTCATGTTGGAACTAAATATTAATTTTATTCACAAGCACGTATTTCGCATACAAACCCAACACAGACCAAATGCCAAATGGCGACACACTACCGATCCCCTCACAATCACACTTTTAGCACAGCCATCCGTTTATGACTTGGCTCGCCCGTCTATACAACTCTTATAAGAGTTGTTGCTATATTGTCTAAATATTTCGCTGTACAAATACGGAAATGTTGGTTGCCTAGAAAATTCAATGGTGTCTTCACTGTCTTGTCTTCTTCATAATGAATATGATATTCAAAGTGTGTGAATATTCTTGAGACCTGTGACTGATTTTCTGTCTGATACAACATTTTCCGTAATTTTTATTTTTTATTTTTAAATTTTGGGGGCCCGCGAATTTAGTCATATTATTTAAAATACAATTTTGAGTGATTTGTTGTCTTATTTGAAATTTTCATAAAATGCGATCTATATCATCGGGGCCCCCGCTTTGCGGGGGCCCCCCCGCCTCGCGGGGTTTGCGGGGCCCTCCGCTACGCCAGTGCCTCAGACAAAGAATTAGAACATATTGAATTGCTTGACATGGATTTGACTTCATTCAATTTCAGCTGGCAAGCGTGTGGTGCAGCGCGCGCGGACTATTCAACTATTACTTTGTCGTGACGTCACGCAATGTACGGAGCGTTTTAGTCCCGCTTCGCCACTAGCCAATTTAAAACCTTCATAAATACGCCAAAAATCGTTAGTTTTTAAAATAAATTTATATTTGTGAATATTTCTTATTATATTTTATGTTAATTACAATTAAGTCGCATACTAGAGTTGAGGAGCATTCCCTATTAGACTTGGAAAAAGTAATGAAATCCCACACATAACAAAAAAAACTTGTTAAAAACTTAAAATACCGCCAAACCTACACAATCAAAAGCAACAATATCTAAAAGAGGTGGCAAGCAAATGTACTCTTCTACAGTTTTGCACTTTTAATAAAATTTTGCCACTCTTTGCAAGGATGCGGTCAAGGGGCAAAGTGAAGAATGTATTAAGAGTGTTAAAGTGTAGAAGGGTAGGCCCATGGTGGTATATATCTTTAGGTGATTTCACTCGCGTATCCAGCAACGCTATTTTTGTGGTCGCTTAATGCACGCAGTTCAGACGGACGCCGCCAGGATCGCGACGTGACAGGTGGTAAACTTTTCGTATAGATGGCGGTGTGCATACACTTTATTAAAGGCCGTGCATTCAGATCGGTAGGCGGAACGTTCGAATTTTCGAATTCGAGCCGTCCATAGATATCTATGGAGGCGTTTGATTGGTCCCCAAGGCCGCCATCTTGTAAGTTCTACGTCACGTGACTACCACCTGACACGTCGCGCATTCTATCGGCGACCGTCTGCACCGCGTGCATTAAGCGACCACAGAATTCTGGCAGTGAAATCACCTAAAGATATATACCACCATGGGTAGGCCTTCTTCTTTTAGATATCATTGCTTTTGTTTGTGTAAGGTTTGACTGTTTTTTGTTATGTGTTGGTTCTCTATCTAAGACCCCGTTTTTATTACTGTCTTCGAACGCGGGTTAAAACGACGTGCGTAACTGATTTGCGTTTTTCACTGCATTTTCACTCACCGTCATCAGCAATCACAACCCAATGGCAACATAACCTATTATGTATTTATTGATTACTGTATTAGGGGTTATGCATGTATTGATTGCAAAAGGTTGTACTAGTAGGCCTAGTTAATAAATAGGCCTACCTCGTCTTGAATCAACAACCACAATATTACGTATATATTTATTTGAGGTTATATGAAGTTTGTTTACGTCGCTTGCAATCGGCTGGTAGCAGTATTGGCGCGAACACCCGCGGATCAATGCCAGAATCAACAAGGCTGATTCAGAACAATTTTGAATTTATTATGTGCCTCGTTGCTAGGACGGCTCCAAAGTCACCGTTTGCAAATTCCTTAGCCAAGAACTAATTGACTAAGTCAGTGGTTCTCAACCTTTTTTATTCGCGCCCCCCTTTGGATCAGTTCCTTGTCTGTACGCTCCATGTTAAATTAGAATATGTTCATGTTATTTATGAATATTAATTTGGTAAATTACGTTAAAAAGAAAATTAAATTATTTGGAAAGAAAAATAGCAATGGGTATACCTTTATGCATTGTTGGGAAGGAGTGTAGGTAGGATTTGTTTTCAGAGGCATGGTATGTTTTAACCCTCTGTAGTGCTCAAAGTGGAAATAGAAACAGAAACAGAAAAAGAAATAGAAACAGGGTTGGCTTGGTCGCTTTGATTTACTCACTGAAAATCAGTTATATAACAGAGTGGGTAGACTCTAAATACAATTGATTTATGATTTATTTATTTATTTATAGGCAGTTTCATGGGAAAAGGACCGAGATGGTAGGTTTGAGGGGCAGAGCCCCGTAACGAAAATTTGGAAAGTTAGTTTTATTTAGAGTGCGTTTGGTGCGTTAAAAGAAAAGAGGGGGCTGAATGCAATACCAAAATATTATAGTTTTTGTATAGTGGAAACTAGAAAACCACCAAAAACAATTCGAAAACCGACTATTTTGCAAATCCACAGGGGTCGGGGCCCCGTGGGGGGAGTAAGTGCCCTTGCCAATATGTCCCAACACCCTTGGTATTGATGTGAACCTGTAGACCTAGGACACATGTGGTTGTCTTATTTTAAAGCATAATTTGCATTTTTACATTTTATTTTCTATTTTGAAATTATTATTATTTAGAATATTTAATGCCCATCTTGGCGCCCTCCCTGCCAAAGCTTAGCGCGCCCTACAGGTTGAGAACCACTGGACTAAGGGCTATGTCCATATCAGAAGTTAAAAAACTTCTGCCTATAGCGGGAATCAAACCCTGGACCTTCTGCATTGGAAGCAGAGACGCTAACTACAAGACCAACGAGCCACACAATATTATTATTAGTCGTTAACGGAAGCCAAACACATGACATCGAAATATAATAAGTAACTAATCAATTAATAGTTAAATGGTAGGCCTACTTACAAATCAGCGTTATTATTATTATTATTATTATTATTATTATTATTATTATTATTATTATTATTATTATTATTATTATTATTATTATTATTTTTTTTTCACATGTTTCCACATCTCGGTACAAACCGGTACAAGTAAATGCAATGTATTGCGGACTATGTCAAGCAATACATGTGCCTATAATAATAACAAAACATTCATATTCAAAACTTATCTAAAATCTATACAGTATTCAACATAACATTCAAATCAAAAACTAATCTTAATCTTTACAAAATATACAACATAAAATGGTTTTATAAAACACTGTCATTGAGGAATTTTCGGACTATATGGCATGTACAAATTATAACCGCTTTCTGCATTTTGATGAATAAATTCTTGTTAATGTCCAGTTGGTGTAAACTATTGTGTAGGTTGTGTGGTATAACTGCCGTGGCTGACACAATAATTGGTATTGTAGTGACTTGATCTTGTTTCCACATTTTCTTTATTTCTTGTGCTAAGTCAAAGTAGCGGCTAACTTTTCTGTCCCACGTTGTTTCAATATTTTGACTTAGTGGAATTGCTACATCAATAATAAATGTTTGCCTTTTTGATTTATCCGTTAAAATGATATCAGGCCTATTATGTTGTATCGTCTTATCTGTAATAACAGCCCGATCATAATAAAGTTTCCAATCACAATTTTCTAATACTTTTTCAGGTTGGTACTTGTAGTATGGTACCGGTACGATGTTCTCCAGTAACGAACACTTTTGGGCCAGATGTTGGTGAATTATGTTGGCAACTTGATTATGTCTGTGTAAATAGTCTGACTGGGCTAGAAGTTTACATCCCGATATTACATGATCTATGGTCTCATTGGTTAAGTGGCACTTTCTACATTTATCATCCAGAATTGTCTTGTCTTTAATGATGTGCTTCTTGTAATTTCGTGTAGCAATTACTTGATCCTGTATGGCCATGAAAAATCCCTCTGTTTCTCCGAATAAATCGCCTACTTGTAACCACTTAATTAGATGCATCAGTGTCTACATAATCACGATGCAATTCTGTGTGATGTCTCCCATGTAGTATCTTAAGTTTCCACATTTCTTCTTTCATATCATCACTTATGAGATTGTCTGCAAAATTGTCATCATTATGCAGATCTAATGGTGTGAGGTTGACATCCGCTTGCACTACCGCTGTATGTAATCGCGAATTACTTTTACTATAGAAGTATTCCCTTAACAAATTGATTTGCTTACGTGCGTTATTTAAATCAGTTATCCCTCTTCCACCACGTAACCTAGACAATGTCGTCCGTTCGACCGCCGCTCTGGGGTGATGAAGTCGGTATTCTGTTAGAAGAGTTCTTATTTTTCGATTAATTGCTTGCATCTCAGTTTGTGTCCAGGTTAAAATACCGAAAGAATACATTAAAAAACTGGTACTGCATAAGTATTAATTGCTTTCACTTTATTTTTCCCGTTTAAATTTGATGTCAGTATTTCTTTCACTCTCTTCACAAAAGTATCTTTAAGCTTGTTCTTCGCTTCCGCTTGATGAATCTGTTCAGCTTGAATGAACCCAAGGTATTTATACACCTCACCTTCTTCCATTCCTTCAATAACAATTTCACCCGATAGTTGAACACCATGTGAAGCTTGAACTTTTCCCTTATTGACACATAATATTTTACACTTTTCTAATCCAAATTCCATTTGAATATCTTGGCTAAACGAATGTGTGATTTGTAATAGATGATTGAGTTGTGCATCTGTAATCGCATATAGTTTGATATCATCCATGTACATTAAATGAGACAGTACAAATAGTGTATTACCACTTTCTTTGATTTTGAATCCGTATTTTGATTTATTTAGCAAGTTTGATAATGGATTTAACGCCATGCAGAACCAGAGTGGGCTTAATGAGTCACCTTGAAATATTCCACGTGCAATTTTTAGTTCACCAGTTGACAAAGTTTTCTCTGGCAATTTTATATTTAACGTTGTTCTCCATGTGTTCATAGCGTTCTTCAAAAACTGTATTAATATTGGATCTATTTTATATATTTCCAATACATGTAAAAGCCATGAATGAGGCACAGAGTCATACGCCTTTTTGTAGTCAATATATGCAGTATGAATATTCCTTTGGACACATGTGTTTGTCTCATAACCAAAGAATCTATAACCAACTGTTCCTTACAACCTTGGGAATACTTTTTACAGCCCTTTTGTTCCTCTGATAATATATGTTCTTCTTCACAATGCTGGTAAATTTTGTTTGCAATACAAGATGTAAGTAATTTGTACACAGTTGGTAGGCATGTTATTGGTCTGTAGTGAGCTGGATTTGTGTATCTGCATTCTTTGGTTTAAGTAACGTCTTTCCTTTTGTAAAATATAAAGGAATGGCTTCATCTCCTTTCACTAATGCTGTAAAATATTTTGCTAGATCTTCATGCAAACAGGTGAATCTTTATACCAAAGTTATGGATGTTATCAACTCCGGGTGTTTTCCAGTTATGTGCTCCATGTAATACTAGATTCAGTTCTTCGAGAGAAATGCTATTGAAGGACATTTCATTAACTTGCTCCATATCTTGGGTTTCTTCGACAATCCATGCTGCATTTCTGTTGTGCTCTACAGGTCTACTCCAGATATCTGACCAGAAATTTGTTATATCTTGCTCTGATGGTGTACCGTTATCAATTGGTGTAAGTCCATTTTGCAACTGTCGATAGAAATACTTTTCATTGTGCTGAAACATTTCATTTTGTTGTTTTCTACTTGTACATAACCTGTACCTTTTCAGTCTCTTTGAAAGCGCACTAAGCTTTTGTTTTAATGTGTCCGTGTAATCAATTATAGACACATTCTCATTTTCGTGCCTAGTGTGAATTATCATTCTGCGAAATATACTATTTACATGGCGCATTAAATTTTTAGCCCTATTACCATAAGAGTATTGTGTTAAACGTCCGAGATCTCTTCTAAGACTCTCAATTCTGGCCACTAACCTTTGTTCCCACTTCGGCTTTTTCCTAACTCCTCGTACAGTGTTATCAGTAGTTTCTCTTAACTTCATTCCTAATTGCCATATTACTGCAACCGCACCACAGTAAACAAATGTATGTAATGTCCCAAACTTAGATTGCATATTTTGTTCCCATCGTTCTTCCAACACATTATTCATTTCGTTGACAATGGTACTATTATGTAATGAATTTCTAATTTTTGGTATTTGTGGTCTTTCTGTAGGACACATTACCGCAAACTTTTGCCTGGCGTCATCAAATTTAAGTTGGAGTTCTTTCTGCAATGTACTCATCACATTCTGAGTGGGCTGAATCAAGTGTCGTTGGGGTATTTGTGGTTCTATGTGTGGTTCTATTTGTGCCTGGACTTCATTTTGAGAGTTTTCCAATGAACCTACATCATCTTCATTATCCTCATCCTGCTCGCGGTTCTCAATAATTTCTCTGCCATTTATAGATAAATGCAATTCTTCAGCTACTTCCTGTCTTATTTGCTGTATAATGTTGTTCGGTATAAGGTTATTTTTAAGAATTACCCTTCGTTGATCTGCTATTCGTTGTTCCGTAGCAACAATATCAGGGAAGTCTGCGGTGAATGCTCGATGTAATAAAAATCTGTATCCTGTTGTATTCGTTTCTAGGCGTGTAATCCTTAGATAATTACGTATTATACTGGAATTCATTGGTATTGTCCATTTAATACGTAATCGTGGTTTACCAGCTTTGGTGGTTAACTGCACATTGTCAGGTAAAACATCCATTGGCTGTGCCATATTTCGATCTACAATATTTTCAACTTCTTTCTAACATCCTTGGATTTGTTCTTAAAGAAATTTGACTTTTAATCTTTGGGGTAGCCGTGTTTCCGCTCTTCCAAAGATCTCAACATCAACACCACGTTACCCCATTCGAGCATGTAATATCTTCTAGCAAAGCACTTCATATCGCGTTACCATGGATTCGCCGTCATTTTAATTAGGCCTAATGGTTCCTCAAATGTCATATTAAAATAGTTTTTAAATGTACAAAATCTTGTATAAAACGTGTAGGTACTTACCCACTAACGATACCACTTATAGAAAACTGTCAATACTATAAACTGTTACTGTATAAACACAAAACTCTATTTAAATACCACATTACAACGATTTTAAGTCAAGAGCTCACTTTCACGCGTTGTGCCACTTTGTGTTGTTATTATTATTATTATTATTATTATTATTATTATTATTATTATTATTATTATTATTATTATTATTATTATTATTATTATTATTATTATTATTATTATTATTATTATTATTATTATTATTATTATCATCATTATTATTTATTTTTAAGTTACGGTTAATCTACCTCAATTTGTTTATTTTATGTTTGTGATTTGTATTTGTATTTTCATAATGATTCCTTCCTCTATGGTTGTTTTTGTTTAGTTTATTTGATGTTGTTTATTCCACAGATGAGCCCGCATAATGGGCTTTGTGGGTTTCCTTGAGATGTAACAATGTAAATTTGTGTTTTGCAAAAATAAATTGATTATTAAAAAAAATATATACGTATATATATTATTATTATTATTATTATTATTATTTTTATTATTATTAAATGATAGCAGTTGTAATAAAAGTATGCCCCGACTGGGGATCGAACAGGCGCGTTAAGCCAGAGGTTCTGGGTTCGATTCCCAGTGGGGGCATACTTTTATTACAACTGCTATCATTTACTAATAAAATAATGTCCTAGGCCTATTGTTTACAATTTAAATTGTGAAGAATATATTATACAGTAATACTATTAATGGAAAATGAACATTGATGCGTTAATACAATTATACATATTTTATAGTTAGTAATTAGGCCTAGCTCTTTTGTGAAAACTATGTTATCAATGTTTACCATAATCTTTACAAACAAGACCAAACAATATGTCATAATGTTCAAGTATGTTAGTTTTACATGCTTCAGGGAGGCTCTTTGATGCACAAGATTTCTTAACAGATATTAAGTGTTTTATCAAAATATTTGCTAGAGTCGACACCGTTTCTTGTTGTTTTTTAATGTATAATGACAAGGATAAACAATAACATAAAATGGTAGGCGACTATGACGTTGATATGATGGTATTCATAGACAGAAAAAAAGCAATATATTTTAATATTTTTTCCATTTTTTTTTCTAAAATGTCAATGAAAAAGGCTTTTAAATGATACTAATCGTGGCATATGTATGCACATTTTGAAATTTGAATACATAATTAACTAATGAATTTTAATTAATCAATTAATAGTTAAATAGGTACTAAGAACTCTGCTTGTAGCCGGCTAAATTCTCATCAAAGAATATACCTGTTTGCAAATTTTTATGCTGGTATCACATTTTGCACCATAGTTGTGTTTGAGATGATAACTTGGCCGTGCGTGTAGTAATTTGAGTCGAGCAACTACAATCCAGTAACGGTATGCATTTTTAATTATCTGTAGGCCTATCACGAACCACCACATAATTTAAAATCCAGACTATCCTCTTAAAATAAATAATAAATCTTAATAGGCCTAATAATCTTGAAGCCATTTTCAACGATTTCGGTTTGAATGGTGTTTTACACTGATATCTAGGGCATACAACTTCAGAGGTTGTACTACTTACTATCTAGGCTATCATTCTTTATTTGCCAAAATCATAAAATTATATTTTTTGTTTATTTATACTAGTAATACCTGTGGTAATACTGTGTAGCCTGTGAAATCTCAAGCATAAAATAAATTAGTTGTTGTGCAGGTTTACATTGAGTAGTCTAGCGTAACTTTTTACTAGGCTACGTTTCTATCTAACTGCCATATCCATGTTTCTTCCAGGCAGAATGGACCGACGATTCAGTTGCAAAGTTTGCGGTCGCTCTTACCGTCGGCGTGAGAGTTTATGTCGACACCAACGGATCGAGTGTGGAAAAGACGCACGGTTTCAATGTCCCGTCTGCCCACAGCGCATGAAACATAAGCATAGCTTACAAAGGCACTTAACAACTCATTTCCCCATCCCATAACGAAATTGTGTAGATGGTTTGGTTTTTTAAGTGCATAATCATTCTAATTTTTGTTACCAAGCTCTGTTTAAACTTTACATTGAGTGCAATGAGCTGATTTTAGGCCTACTCTAAACATGGTTGTTGTTTGTAACGTAGTAGAGCCAAAATTAATAAATTTGTAATGCAGGTGTATCAATATGATGCACTGTTTTGTTGCTATTTTATATTATGTTTCTTCTATATCACACAATTTTACATGTGTAAATCCAATGATTAAATAACCCCCTGCTCAAAAATAAAAAGTACAAATTACTAAAATAGTAAAATATCTTACTATGTAGGCCTACAACAAGTCAGGTGAATGATATTAAAGCAATGTGAAAAAATGTTTTGACTTTGATTTTTAACATACTGTACCTGAGTTTGTAAATTACATTTTCCATTTGATGTAGGCCTACTGGACTGAGTTTACACCGAGTATGATAGTTATATTATGTTGTACATTCGGAAGTGCACTGGGCCAGCATCCACACGTTCATTGGCCGCCTACACTCTGCACTTGCTTACGAGTGCAGCACTGAGTCCAGGGTTCAGTGCGGTTAAGGCGCAGAATTTTTCAAAGTTTCCTTGGCAAAATGGAAATGTTACTCTATAGCACCTGCCGGCATTGCGGTAAGATGCGAGGGCCTTGAATTGGATTGATTATTCACGTTGTTGCGCTGGTTTGTTGAAGTGTATTCCATTTAAAATTGCTTAAATGCAATACTCTGCAAGTGCGGTGGCATTACAGTGACATTTCACTGCAAACTGAGTGGTACCAATGTAAAATGCCACAAGTTACAGTCTGCTTCTTAGTTGCCATTACCATGAAACCCATGATAAGAAAACTGTTGAATCAGGCCCACATTAGAGTGATATTGTCTATCGACCTACTATAATATAAACAAAATTTATTTGCTGATATGGAAAAATGTAATAGCTATAAAGATGCTTCATCACTATGTAGCTACCAGAAAAGTAGTTTGAAAAATTACTTTTTATATCTGAAGAGTAAAAAAAGTATGGCCTAAATGAATAAACTAATATTTGCATTAGGTAACCTCGTTTGAGTTGACAAGGGTTTACGGATGGAAAGTCAACTGTAAGCAAGACCTGAGGCTGGATTTCTGTAACAATTTTACCCCGGGGTTTACACTTAACCCTTAACCTGCAACCCTTGTGCTAGCCCCACCAATCACCACTCAGTAAAGGTAACAATGTTTGTTTGTTTATGTTCTGTATCCTTGGAAATTAACTCCTCCAGGAATTGGTTGCCGTCCGCGATGGCACATACGATTAGGGCGGTTGTCCAAAGCGTAGGGCTACTAGAACGTGGGTTCAAATCCCATATAAGGCATGGCTTTTTTGTAATCGTCCTTCATTGTCATCTTCACCACTCGTTGTCTCGAATAGCCCTACCTTAGTGTATTTAACATGAGTCATAATACAACAATAAATCATCACCCAGGAATTGTTCAAGAATATACGCTTTTTACCTTAACTCTGCAAAACCCAGAGTAAAGTAGCTACAGGAATCCGGCCTCTGGGTAGTAACGTAATGGCAGTAACTCATGACTGTAACAATATAATTTTTCATTGTACCAGTAATTTGGGGTTGGTGTCACATTACCGTTTGTCGTTATGTGGCGCCAACATTTTCCCAACTAGGTACCTAACTCACAATATGCGCGAGATACTGCGGAATTTTTAAATAATCCCAGTTTGCTTAAGACGATCTTTGGAACCACATTGATTGATCTTTATAACCACATTGATTGATCTTTATAACCGACGAGCGACGATCTACAATGTGACAACTGACAGTTTATGTTTGATTTACGTTTGAAAAATAATTTTGTCATAAAAATATCAGTAAAACATACTGTAATTTGATTACATTTTTGCCTTTTTTTAATACATTTTTTATTAACATTTTTGCTGAAGTTATAGGCCTAAGTCAAGTAATTTCAATACCTTTAAACAGTAATTTACTCAGTTGTGCAATCCAGTCAGGTTTTTAATGCATGTATGTAGACCTATTGGTATATTATAGCACCCCAACTAGCCTGAGAGTGTTAGTGCAGGATCGGGGTATTAGCACAAAAACGCCTTAGCACAGAAACGCCGTTACACCGAAACTGAATTGATATTTTTTCTAAGTTTTCTTTTGCAGTATGGGTCTTAACATCGAATCGCCGTAGCACCGAATTGCCGTAGCACCGAATTGCCGTTACGCAGAAAATTCAGCAAAAATGTCAGTGTGGGTCTTAAGACCGAATTACACTATGTGTCTTAAGACTGAATCACCCGGATGGGCCGTTACACCGAATTACACTACGTGTCTAAAGACCGAATCACCCCAAGTCTAAAGACACACACTGACGTTTTTGGCGAATTTTCTGCGTAACGGTGATTCGGTGTAAAGACCCACACGGTCGCACTACTTTACTGTTTGGTTATTTTCGGTGTAACGGCGTTTCTGTGGTAAGGCGTTTCTGTGCTAAGGCCCAAAGGCCCTACCGAGTGCGCCTTTGGACCGAAATTAATGAAAAGTATAGATATTTTCGGTGTAACGGCGATTCGGTGCAAAGGCCCACACTGTTTTCTGTTTCAAAGTAATAATTTAGAAAAATGTTCTTTTATTTTGGTGTAACGGCGTTTCTGTGCTAAGCCGTTTCTGTGCTAATACCCCGACCCGTTAGCGCACTACAGCTTGGCTGCACGGGCACCTAGATTAATGATAAGATCTTGTTGTGTTGTGTTGCTTGGGTTTAAGGATGGAGTTTATTGATTTGGACCTTCTCAACTTTTGATATTGTTGCAGTGAACATATTAATTACTGAATGTGTAAATTAACATTCTTTTCTTTCCGTACTAGGGCCTATTAGTAGACTACCTAAGTGTATTACAATCAAAGCCTACCTAATTTCCAAATAATATTTTATTTATCATTTCTAGATGGTTAATTCCCCCCCCCCCTCACCCCCCCCAGACAGACGACCACTCACATTGGAACCGGATGTTTCAATACCTACTATTATTTTATTTTAAAGGAATTACCTAATGCGATTGCATTGTTGATTCTTTGCAATAGCAGTTGACAATTTCTCCATATGTATCGAGCAATGTGAATTTAAATCCATTCTATATTTAGGGCCTATAACATGTAGACTAATCTCATTTCAGTAAGTTGCCTCAATCTAAACTCTTAAACCAATCCGTTCATGGTAACTAAGGGTTTAAATCTATGTAGGACTAGTGCTTTGTTTTTTCAAATTTTCTGCTGCATGTCAATTAAATGGAGGTTTCGATGTCAGTATGAGTTGAATAGTGTGTCACAGTGGACTTCTGTTTGTGGGTGGTGGTTTGCGCTCATTAATTAGCTAGTAGGCCCTAGTTGTTTGTATTGTACTGGGCTGCAATATTGTAGATAATTTAGATTGGCTTTGATTTTAATCTTAAGCAGGCATCACACTAGGAAGTTTGAAAAATAAAAGTGAAAAGTAAAGAAGAACTTTTTGAGGCCGTCGCACAGGAAACTTATGAACAAAGAGAAAAAGCGCAAGTGTGGCGTCACCTGTCGGCCTTTCTGCAATACCAATAATAACATTGACGTCCACACTCCACTGCAATTTCCACATCTTCATCCCACAAAGTAGAATTCTTTTATAGAGAGAAAAATCGTTAGAAACTTTGTAGAACCAATGGTAGAACATTCTGTGATTGCTCCTTGTCACTGACTATTTGAAATAATGACATTAATTTTGTTGTTGTTATTTTTCACCACCATGTTCATACACATTGCTAGAAAAGGCAACAGGATGTAGTTCTGCCTGTCGATTTAATCCAAAAGTTACTTATACTCAATGGCAACAGAGTCGACCAATCACGTTTAACTCTTCGCTTTTCCACTTTTCTCTTGTCAAACTGAGTCTGACAATTTGGGAAACTTTTTACTTTTTTTTACTTTCCAACTTTCCAGTGTGACAGCATTGGGAAAAATCCCATAAGCTACATGCTATCTCTACAATTAAAAAGTTACTCTTTCTCTTTACTTTTCACTTTTTACTTTTCAAAGTTCCTAGTATTATGCCCGCTTTAAGCGGACGTTACACTGGGAAGTGAAAAAAAAGTGAAAAGAAAAAGTTTCTTTTTAGAAGTAGAGTTAGCATGTAGCTTACGGAACTTTTCCTGTTGCTGTCACCCTGGGAAGTCGAAAAGTAAAAAGTAAAAACTTTCCGAACTAGTCGGATTTGGTTCGACTAGTGAAAAGAGAAAAGTAAAATAACCTTGAACAGTTGATCGTGATTGGTTGGTAATGTTGCCATGGACTACAACTTTGGGAATAAGTCAACAGGTACAAAGACGTCCCTCTGCCTTTCCCGGAGATGTGAACATAAACGTGGCTGGCGGTGGATTCGTTTGCAAATGGAAGAAAAGCACAAGAAAACATCGTCGTACCTCAGTCACACTCTTACCACAACAGCGCATAATAGTTTTGCAGAAAGGCCGAGAGGTGGCGCCACGCGCACACTTCTTCTTTTCGTTCAGAAGTGTCATGTGTGAAGGCTTTGAAAAGTTATTTTTCTCTTCACTTTTTCTCTTTTAGTTTTCCAGCTTCTTAGTGTAACGCCCACTTTAGAATTGAGAATTAAATATGCACACAGTTTGAATTACCTCACAACTAGATTCTTCTTGTATCATGTTATTATTTTATTAATTTTTAATTACTCTAACAATTAATAGTTTTTTGTTGATTATGCTTAGTTACTTCACATGGTGTTCATGACTTTAGAAGTGTAGTTCTAATATGAAACTGGTCTTTCCAGAGCGCCGCTGGGTGGGCTGGTCTGTAACTCGCGGTGAGATCTTGGACAGCTGTCTTTTAAAAGACTCCCCACACCAAGCCAAGGTGTCATCCTCCTCGCGGAAACATGGCGTGTTCCTTTGTGTGTCGTGCGGTCGCAAGTACGCTCGGAAAGACTCGTTACAACGCCACCTACAATGGGAATGTGGCAAGGAGCCCACGTTCCAGTGTCCGTATTGTCCGCAGCGTTGCAAGCGCAAGGGTCACCAGATTAGGCACATACGAAGACACACAAGGAAATGATAGATGCCATCGATGTTGTAGTTCCCATCATACAGATGGCACAGGAAGAAACGTTGTTAGAGATTCATCAGTAATCAGAATTTGAAGAAATCACAGTGTGTAGCAATTAATTTTATGTGTCATGAATGGAATCTTGCCATTCTCTTATACATGATCATTAATAAATTCAATGCTGAAATTTGAGTGGACTGTATGGTTGAACCTCGGCTGCAATCACCAAGATAATATGCCTAATCAAATCATAGGCCTATCTCTAAAGAGAGGGACAGACTAAGAAAAAATAAATGACTTTCAATATTTCAATTTGATAGTGGCCATGGCCCCATATTTTGTTATTTGAACTATTTTTGTGAGAAGAGAGAAGCCCAATAGTTTCTACTTAGTTGTGCCAAGTTTAGGAAACCACACTAAGATGTGAAAATGTATGACCTTATGAATGTTACAGGTGTTGATAAGATTTCTATCTTACCATACGCAGTAAGACCTGGGTTTTATTAGGCCTACTGGAGTTAAATCAACTAGGGTTGAACGAGGGTTACTCACTTGCGTTTTAGTGTGCATACCATTACCGTCATAAGGTAGTCATTTATAACTTTCACACCTGCAGCGTTGCTAAGCACATGCCTTCTTAAATAGCGTGCAGACTTGACTTGTTGTCGTTTACACGAACGAGTGTATCAACTTTCCTCGAGTAACTCAGTTTAAAGGCGTTGAAATTCCAACTCGCATTGCAACTAAGTGCGTTATTATAAAAAATTACCCGGGTTTTTTGACCAACTGCGTAAAATGCTCGTAATAAAAACCAGGTCTATGCATGCCTGCATTTCTAGAGTCTTGCTGACAATGTCAAAACTATTTTTTCTATAGATATTACAAGCACATTTTAATGCTATTATTATTGCAACTTGTTTCAACGATGTGGTGTGCAGATCCCTGCAAACTTAACTGTTTAGATGGGCGAGCTCTTTCTATATTATATAATATGTGCTGGGGGGAAAGATTGATAGGAGGCATTTTGTCGTAATGTTATTTGTGTATTTTATATGTGACCTTCAACTCTACACAGCTGCCAACTCTTTCAAGGTAAGCTGTTGGCTCCTAGCCGTTTATCAATCGTTCCCCACTTAACACTAAACCAGCCTTTAGGCACTATCAACCCAAGTATATTATATAATATGTTAACGAACATAGGGCTATGTATCTTCAAGGTCTTCCATTCTGCAATTTGTTAGATACATTTTCTGGTAGGCTACTAAGCTCATATCGTTACTGCATAAAATGCAAGATTTGCTGTGTGTCTTATGACAAAATGATATAAATATGTGTTGTAGGCCTACCAACAAGTTTCAAGGTCTTTTTATGTTTACAACAACTTGTAAAATACAGGCTATTGGACTGCCTTCTAGACCTACTATTAACGCAGGTGTTGGAACAGATTTTGGGCTTATGAAGTCTACATTTAAAATTTTATAATTACAGTTACCGGTACACTTGTGATTTTATATTGTTGCACCTAACACCATTAAAAAACAACACGTAAATTGCCAGTTTGCTATTAATGACAGTCTTAAGTTAGTGATCATACTATGCCTTTAAGTGTGTAAGACATGTACTAATAAC
Organism: Sweltsa coloradensis; assembly: GCA_024449915.1. Classification (NCBI taxonomy): domain Eukaryota; kingdom Metazoa; phylum Arthropoda; class Insecta; order Plecoptera; family Chloroperlidae; genus Sweltsa; species Sweltsa coloradensis. The sequence continues at coordinate 1,336 of JAMZAV010008236.1, read as the reverse complement.
CAAGTGATATTCTGTGCCCTTGCACTTACAGCTGTTCAGCACCTTTTTTTGTCTTTTTTTTGCTGTTTTAAATTGGCAACATCTGAAATAGAATAAAAATACTCATATGCCTAGTTATTGAAGTGCATTGTGTGAACAATGGCATCAATGGATTTTAGTGGTATGAATTTGGCAGAACTATTTAGCTATTTATGAGAAGTCAAATTTTTACTTTCAAAACTAAAAAAATACAGAAGTGCAATTTGCGATAAGAAATAATGTTACATTCATAAACAAGGCAGGTAACTTATTAAGGAATCGTTCAAACACAAAAATACAATAAAGAAACGTAGGCCCTACTAATATAATTTATTTATTTATTTTTAGTCAATTTTAATCTTTTCTTCATTTGTTATTCACTCATCCAGTAACCAACTATAGGTACACAAAAGTAAACGTGTTTGATTTTCAATAGAGACCAAAAATGACCTTCTTTCAACTAACTACCATAGTATCCTCAAGTAGAATTAACTAACTAATGTAAATCTTACAATATTTAACCTTTTTTCTTATTTCTTGCGTGTTGAAATGACGTGTTCTGAGTGTACCATTAAAGGCTTATAAATTAAATAAATATTTTACATTGACAGCAATTTAGCTTATTGCATCTGCCTCAGAAGCTAGAGCTACATGCTCACATTAAGAATGATTTATTATACATTCATATTTCAATAATGTAAATGTACAGTACATCTTTATCATTATTAACATAACTTATAAATAGTACAATGCTAAGAAGTATCACAGTGTTCCTACAGGTAGAATATATTGAGAACAGTTAGAGAGCTGGGTAAGAAGTTAGAAACAACCTGATAAGCTTGAATACAGGTTGTTCTCTGCTGTGACTACTGGATAGACATGGTTGACAATTAAGCTAAGTTTAGCTTTAATCTAGCTCACCATGCACAACAATGACACATGTTTACAATCATTTTACTCTCTTCTTTTAAAAAAGCTATGTGAAGAGTATTTGATATAGCCTATCTAGGTGTGATAGTCCAGTATTATGGTATTATATTATATAATTTATTATTTTTACAACGTGGCATGAAAAATAATATATGATGTTCCAAACATGTGAATTAACATTTAAAATGCAATAAAAAGTGTTATTTTATATACCAAATCACTATTAATGCTGTAGTCAACATTTTGAAATTATTACTTCGATATTTGTCTATTTAATGGAACTTGTAAGTTGCAACTGTGTAGATTGTGGTTTGCCTCTACTTTCAAAAAGTAAAATTAGAAGTGGGGTTTGTAAAAGTATTTATTATATGTATTTTTTTTAAAATTA